>JANHJO010003184.1:61716-72891 GCA_032468235.1 Pseudoxyrhopus heterurus
CTGCTGTAAACCGCCCAGAGTCCCTTGGGAGTTGGGCGGCATATAAATACAACAAAATAAATAAATAAATAAAATAAACCTAGAGTAAAATCTACCAGCAAATGTCTTTTTATCCTCTGTTTAGGAACTTTCCCATTTTCCAACAGAACTGGTGAAAAAAACTGGGTTAAGATTTTTTTTTAAAAAAAATTGCTTGTTGTTTTGCTTAGATGATAGAACGAGGGTTGTTGAGAGGCAGGAGATTTTTAAAATTAGAAGAAAACGACCAGACATTTAGATGGCATAGGTATTTATATTATAATAAAGTTAAAGTTAATATGGCTTTTAAAACATTTTATTAGATGTGCCATATTGAGAATATGGAATAAATATAAACCCGGACTTTACCTGAAAACACCTCTACAAATCTTTATAGAAAATTTATAGAAATTTATAGAAAAACAGAAGAGAAAACAGGAAAAGACAAATGGTTAACACACTAGGAATTATTGAAGAATCACTAAGGGTAAATATAAAATTAAATCAAGAGAGCAACTAAGATAAACTAGTTTGGTCTAGTGATTAAAACGCTAGGCTAGACACCAGGAGACATGAATTCTAGTGCTGTTTTAGGCATGAAAGTTGGCTGGGTAACCTTGGGCCAATCACTCTCAGTCAACTCGATCTTAATGGGGAGCCATTATAAAGACTTAAACCAAAGCTGTCATAGCATTTTTGTTTGCAGATATGTTGCTTCTCAGCCCAACTCACCTCACAGGTTTGTTGTTATGGGGAAAATAGGAGGAGGGAGGAATATTAGATATGTTCTTTCATTAGAGAAAGGTCATTATTGACATTCATCAATGACTGGAAATTCCTTATGGATTTTTTCAGTAAAAAAGAAATTGATTTTGTGACTTATTGTTTTGATAATTACAAAGAATATGTTATAGATAGTAAGGAATGTAATCTTAGAGATTTGATTAGAATTTTATGTATAACTGCTGAGATGATGATCAGAATCCATTTCTTTGTGTTTCTTTTCATGTTTTCTGTTCTTTTGTTTTATCTTTCTTTTTTCTGTCCTTTTTTCTTTGTGTCATTTCTTTTCCTTTCTTTTTTCCTCTTTCACATTTATTATATCTTTTTTCTTGAATGTCTTTCTTATTCATGTAAAATCTTTTAATAACAACTATTTTGTTTTAAAAAAAGAAACTCCCATTTTCTGCTCCTTTTACTTTGATTAAAGTGCTGCTGTCAGAAATAAGAAATGCTTTTTAAATAAGAGATTTTGAAAACCTACCTCATATAGGAATCCTGATGTTCCTGTTCTATTTGTTTTCTCATAAAAAATTGAACATTAACGAACAGCTTTGAACATTGCCTATGCATAGATAATACGAAAGTAAAAGGCATTTGTGTAGTAATGGAATGATATGGTGGCCTGAAATATTTATGATTTGCCAATAGAAGCAATAAAATTCACATGCCTGAAATGGCTTAATCCAACCCATGTCTTATGGTCGATTGACTTGATCCTTGTTGAGATTTGGAGGTAGATCAGGTCACTAAATTTGGAAAAATCACATTATAAATCTGAAATAAAAGATTGGTAAAGGTATAAAATATACATTAGAGTTTCATACTCATTTAAAGGTTTATACTTTATTTGAGACTTGTTACTATATTATATTCTAGAATTATCTAAAGACATTCCCACTCCATCATGAGTGGGAATGTCTTATGCTTTTCTTGACACACACAGAAAAGCATTCCCTGATTCATGTCTATGGAGATTCTTAGTCATGGTTGTCCCAAAGGTGCTTTTTCAAAAGGCAACTGGACTTCCTTGTGTGAAAAACAGAAAACATCTTGCAGAAAGCACAGAAACTGTTCACTGTTGAACACAGGCACAGGCTGTTGGGGATAAGTCTGTGTTGTTTATCTCAAACAAAACTTTCACACAGACAAACCACCAAGTGGCCTCAACTATTCTCTGAAAGAATTCAAATGACCAGCTTTATGCAAGGAATATAAATCCTTCCATTCCCCACCATCCAGTCAGAGCAGAAGCTTCTTGGATGAGAAGTGAAATATCTTCAAAGAAAAATGAGAAAGTCCAGTTGTCTCTTAAAAAGCAACTTTGGGATTCCCTGATGCAATTTGTTCATATGCACAAATGTGTTTATATATGCAAATGATACACTACTAATTACACACCAGTTGAGTGTTGTACATATTGTATATCATGTAATGTATTTGGCTGGGTTTACATATTGAGCTGTAATGGGTTTATTTGGTTTTGCCTTAGGATGATGTCTCGGACCAACTGTTGTATTTCTAAATCATAATTTACTCATTTGTTATTAATTATTTCAGTTGTATAAGGCCAACTGCCATAACTGCATTACACTTCCCAGTGGTAAAGAAGCATTCATAAAATAGTTAAAAGCATAAATAATTAAAATCCTGGGGTTTTGTTTGATTTTTTTAAAATAATGATTTAAAGTCTATGTGATGAAGGTCAGTTTCTTCAAGAAGACAGTCTAAGGATCAGGAGTGGCTACTGAGAAAATTTCTTTAAATTGTCATCAGTTGAACAATGTCATTGGCAATCAGTAAAATGCTCTTAATATAGACATAATTATGATAAGTGTTCTGTCTATTTCCTCAGTCTACAATATCAGAGCCTATCTGTTCTTTCTTGGGGAGCTTAAAACCACCTATTATTTTCACCATGCCTGGATTAAATCAGACCTTCAAAAGAATATTACTATTCCCCAAATGAGAAGCAGACAGATATATAGTACCCAACTCCAATTATCCTCATAGGTTTCCACAGTGAATTCATTTTGACATTGAAAAACATTTTCCAGGTTGAATATTGCTTACCAAAGACATAATCTGAAATCTATCTGTGAAGATTCTCTGTATAACAGTTCTTTTACTTTGCAATCTCTCAAGAAATGGAGAAGAAACAAAAATCAGTGATAGCTTAGAGATCAAGAAGTCCTCCTATGTAATGTGCCTTTCTCTGACCCTCAATCAAAGCCTGACTCAAGCTGACCAAGGCAGCCTCAATGCTGCTGGCCACTCTGAAGCCAGATTGAAATAGTGTACGTGTGTCAAGCATAATAACAAGAACTCTGAGTTCAATGCTCACTCAGGCATTGTAAATTCCATTCAGCCAAATGCAATCACAAATTCAATGCAGTATTTTCCATCAGTTAAGAAAGTTGAGGGCAGACAGTAGAGAGAAAAAGCACACATATTTAAAGGATTAATAAGAATTTGCGCTACTGCAACATAATTACAACATCATGTTGATTTATCTACTCTTTGCAAAAAGCAAAACACTTACGTGCTTTCCTGTCTAGAAATTATCTACTGATTTAATCGGTGACTTCATGCATCTCACATATGGGCACAATGGTTAACCCACAGTATATTTGTTGAACTTTGGATACCATTAATTTATTCATAGTTTTATTAAATGGAAGAGAGTTTTGAAACCACAGGATGACTCTTAAAATACCTCCTTAGCTTACCACCTAAATATGTTATAGATAAAACCATAAAGAATGTTTTCCCCTAGAACGAAGAGGTGAAAATAAGATGAAAAGGAAATCTCATAAGTACTGATCCTTACATAAATAGGATATCCCAGAAAATAAATGAAGGTATGTCAGTTTTCAAGCTTAGGTAAATGGCAACTTCTTTCCTGAATTGAGTGATTTTCATTTTTAATGAGCACATTGAAATTGGTTTCATAGAGAAATACTATTAAAACCATGCTATCAAGGCACATCCTTATCATTTTTGCTTAAATTGAACATGGCTTCACATGAATATTCATGGCAAAATCTCTGTAATTTGCACTTTCTAAACCCTTGCTGGATAGTCAGAAGCTCAGCCTCCACCACTGTTCAGTGTCAAGGGCAATGCAGTTTTTTCTGAGCAAACCATCATGTTAAGCCAAGAAGATTCAGCTGTCACTTTCTAATGAGCAAGCTGTTTTGATACTTGGTGCGTGTGGGTGGATAAGTGTGTGTAACTGCACATATACTTCTATTTCTTCCTCTCCTGTTTCTATAGATGTGACACATATTAAGATAAATGCTATTTGCGTGCTTAAATCATTCTTGTCAATTCATCCCTTAAATGTTTCAGCTTGGTGATTCTTTTTACTTGCCCATTTTTACATTTTAAGTTTTAAAAAAGGCACAATATACTTGTATTGCAGCCGGAAGAAAAAGAGAACAGCTCCATTGCCAGTTTAACTGAGACTAAACATTTGTATTTCAATTTGCAGACTGTCTATGCTGATTGTACTCAACTATAAAATCTAAAGAGCATGTATAGTAAAATTTCCTTTGACATAAGCTTGACTCTGATAACTTTATGGAAATGCCCATATAGCTTTCTTAGCAAAAACATGAAGGTGATTTACCGTTGCCTTTTCCCAGAGGGTTTATTTTTTTAACTTCTCAGTTCAGCCTTTAGCTCTGGGATTTTCTGATAATATCCCATTCAAATACTAACTAGGCCTGCTTAGCTTTTTAAGATCAGCCAGAGTTGGCTAGGTTCTGCCACCAGCTGTTGGAATGATCAATAGAGAGCTCCTGAGGTTCAGCCAACACCTAGAGATAAACAGGCATTGGAAGACTAAATCTGGAATCCAAAGCCATGCAGGTAACCAATCCATATACAAAATTCAATCAGGGTTGAGAATTAGTCTAATTGGAAATAGCAGCCTGATTCTAATGTCTTTAGTCTGGATCTAAAGATCAAAGAATCCCTTTCAGCAGTGAGAAGGCTAATCTTCTCATGGAAAGGTTTCTTGGAAGATTGTTGCAGGATTTCATAGCTAACATCCATCCAATGGTGTTGAGCTTCCAGGCTTATGGGCTATGGTCTACGTATTTGATAGCCTGACATTTTGCCACCAACCATGACTGGCGTCTTCAGAGGGTAAAGTGGTCTGTTCTGCAGCATACATTTTGGCAGCTTCTAGGCAGAAATAGTATGAATTTCATAATCCAATCTCTACATGGCTATATGGCTTCCATGGCTGACATCTCTTATAAAAATGCATATATAAAGAAGTGTATTTAAAAATGCAAAATGTGGTGATTTGATATCATGGATTTGTGATTGATGAAAGGACAACCTATAAATTATTGCAGGCACCTATATCCATCCAAAGAACTAGTCATGTGTTGTAGTTTCTCCTCCCTTTGCAACAGAATTGGTAGTCACATTTCACTAAAAAATATCGCTCTTTGAGGCATATGTCCTGCCAAACAAAAGCAATGCCCTGTTGCGTTCACATTTCTTGAACAAAGCAAAGATAAATAACATTTTTAGAACCAAGTTAGCACACACTGCCATGCTGGGAACAAAGTAATTCTTCAAATGGAATTACTTTGTTTAACCTTGTAATAGAAACAAACTGTTCGTTTATCTTAGATGCCTGGCCTTGTATTGAGGTTGTGTTTGGTTCAAGCCCAGTTCACAGAGGCTAATAATAATTTTAAAAGCTCATAGCAACACAATGTGTAGGGAAGGAGAAATTACAAATTGGACTCAGTTTAACAGGAGAAAAAGAAATGCAATCAATCAGAATAGAGCTGAAAGGGATTTTGGAAGTCTTCTAGTCTAGCCCCCAGCTCAAGCAGAAGACCCTATACCATTTCAGACAAGTGACTGTCCAGTCTCTTCTTAAAAACCTCCAGTGATGAAGCACCTACAACTTCTGAAAGCAAGCTGTTCTGCTGGTTAATTGTCCTCACTGTTAGGAAGTTTCTCCTAAATTCTCTCCTTGATTAGTTTCCATCCATTGTTTCTTGTCCTGCCCTCTGGTGCTTTGGAAAATAAGTTGACCTCCTCCTCTTTGTGGCAGCCTTGGAACACTGCTATCATGTCCTCCCCAGTCCTTCTTTTCTCTAGACGAGCCATACTCAATTCCTGCAACCATTCTTCATATGTTTTAGTTTCCAGGCCTTGCATGAATGCAAAGAAGTTAAGGCTCTTTAAGCCTGTAGAAAGTTGAAAATGATTTCTTTGACTTGAGGAAGTTTTGATCAAGTCACCCCATTGAATCACATCAAAGTAGGAATCTGCTTGGGAGCAGCAAATCAAATGAGGATGCTTTTAAATGCTTCATAGCTTTCCTAAGCACTTCACAGATGCAGTGACCCTTTTCTTTAACTTATGGTGTTAATATAAGCAGTATGCAATATTATACCACAGTTTCCATATCTGGAGAATGCTGAGAAGGTCAAATGGTGTGATGGATGGGCTTTCTGATTTTGAAGTAGTCAATGAGTGAGGTTTAACACCTCATTACATTAGCTGATTCCTTTGGAGGGGTCTATGACAATTCACCATGGCCAACTCACTACAACCAACTCACCATGTACAACTCGCCATGACCAACTTGCATGGCCAACTGGCCATGAGACAATTTGCTGTGGGACAAAAGTTATGCTAAAATCAAAGAAATGGTGGGATAGACTCATTAATGAGGGACAGAATGAAATGTAAATGACAATTTTTTTAAAAAAAATATTTATTTTGAATAATTAAATTGAATTATTCAATTGTCTTGCAGTGAGGTGTCCCATGGTGAGTTAGCCATGGAAAGTTGTCCCTCAGGAAGGTGGCCATGGCAAGTTGGTCATGATGAGTTAGCTGTGGCAAGTTGTCCCATTCCACCCTTGGGGTGGCAAGTCTAACATTGTTTTGGGTTTATTCATTTTCTCAGCTCTCATTTCTTTTTACTGTGTCTAGACACAAGCTATCACTTTGTTCCTTACTGTGCTGATGAAATGTTGTGCTCCTCTGATGATTCTGTCAATACAACTAGGAGTTCAATGCAGTTTTGAGCACTCTCTATATCAGCTCAAGGTGGACCAATCAAGTAGGCATCTTGAGTCAGACCTAATATATGGATGAGGCAAATTTTAGTCCCTCAGGCATGAATAAATGGATGCCATGTTAACACTGACAAACACTGGTTCAACATTAACTGTTATTGCTTTAAGAATAAAGGATATCAAGTTATGAATGCCACTTCATCTATGCAGCTTCCTTCTCTGTAATCTTTGTATATACAATCACTACCAGCTGGCTTCTGATATCTTTATTAACCAGATTGTGTCAGCAAGCCACAACCTTGACAAAATTAGTAATTTGAAAGTAGTCCTGCCCAGAAGAGGCCAAGCTTCACAACCAGCTTTACCAACTTTGCCAGCATCCAGAAAACCCAGCAATCAGAAGCAACAAAAGCACCCCACCACATGGACAATTTTCAGACTCACACCAAGCTCGTTTCACAGGGGGGGGGGAAAGGAACGAATGATAAGAAGTTTAAAAAATTATGAAAAGTGTATGGAAAAAGTTTAAAATCCTGAAAAAAATGGTAGATCTGGTCAGTAGCAAGGAATGAATGTCAAAAGAACAGAAAATGGCTTTGAATAAGGGTATGCTTTGCCCCTTTTGTCATGGAGAATGGAGAATTAAGTACATGAGGAGAAACATAAAAGTATGTTGACTGCACTGAGAATAGCGTACTTAAGAAGTGAGTACTGTATAGGAAAACAAGAAGAAATTGAGTCCTCAGGGAAAAGATGCTGGGAATGAATGTGGATTGAATACCAAAATGCATGACCAGTACAAAATAAATACACTGAGCTGGTTTGGTTATGTAGTGAAAATGACTGAACAAATTCTAAAATAAATATAGGAAACAAAAATGAATGTACTGAGATAAAGGGAAGCCCAGGAAAATCAAGGTTGGGTGATGTTGATGAGAAAGTACACAATCAAATATTAACTATGAAAACATGTTTTTCCTTTCTACATACTGTATATAATTGCTTTTTCTCCAGTTACTTATGCTTTCCCATGTTCAGGGCAGGGATCAGATGCCCAGGCAGCTTGGTTCTTTTGGATCCAGAGAGAATGAGAAAACCAATGAATAGCAATAGCACTTAGATTTATATACTGCTTATCAGTGCTTTTACAGCTCTCTCTAAGCGGTTTACAGAGTCAGCATATTTCCTCCAACAATCTGGGTTCTCATTTTACCAACCTCAGAAGGATGGAAGGCTGAGTCAACCTTGAGCCTGATGAGATTCGATCTGCCAAACTGCAGACCTGTCTCTGCCAGATGGCTTGGGGACCCAATGGGGGAGCTTCAAATTGGAGGTATTTGACTAGTTAAAATTCAATGTCACTCCTCCACCACCCCCAGGGTCTCTGGCTCCTTTCTTTGCCACCTTGTCTCCTTGATTCTATCTGTTAATGTTGTTATTTCTGTGTTTTAAGAACGATGATTTTAATGTTTTTCTATGTGTTTTATATTGTAAGCTGCCCAGAGTTGTTGGGCGGCAAATAAAATTTATAAATAAATAATACAGTAAATAAATTTTAAGTTTTATTATCAACTTAAGCAAACAGCTTTAAAAGCACAACACAAAAAGCATCCATATACCAACCAAGATGAACTCTAAATCTCTTACAAACTTCTCAGGAGCTCTTTACAACAGCAAAGATACCCCAAGAATGCCCTAGTCACTTCTCATCTTAACTATTGCAATGCACTCTACATGGGGCTGCCCTTGAAGAGCATCCAGAAGCTCCAGTTGGTGCAAAATGCAGTGGCCTGCATGGTTTTGTATAGACCTTGGTGTGCACATGTATCATCTCTCCTGAGGGAGCTGCATTGGTTGCTGATTTGCTTCCAGGTACAATTCAAGGTGCTGGTTCTCACCTTTAAAGCCCTTCATGACTTGGGACCAGGTTATATAAGGGACTGTCTCTTGCTGGTCACATCTATCTGATCCATCAGAGTGATGAGGCAAGGAAAGTTGCAGGTCCCATCACCCAAGGAGATACATCTTGTGGGACCCAGAAGAAGGGCCTTCTCCGGGGTGGCTCCCTCTCTTTGGAATATCATTCCCCCAGAGATTACAGTGGCCCCCACTGTCTTCCAGAAGGCGCTGAAGACCTGGTTCTACCAGCAGGCCTGGGGAATGCAGAGCAGGATGGAGCCCATTAAATGGCTCGTTTGATGTGTTGTCACTGGGGCGGGGGTTGGGGGGTTATTATATTATTATATTATTTTATTATATGATTAATCTCTTTTATTAGTTTTATTGTTTTATATATGAGGTTTTAATATTCCTGTAAGCCCCCTGGAGTCGCCATGTGTGAATAGGCGGCAATATAAATTTCCATAAATAAATAAATAAAGGCCAATTTCCACAGTACCCTCTGCTAGGTTTTGTGCAGTAGCTCCTAACTTAAAGATGAATACTTGGGGTTTTTTATTAAAACCTGGCCCCATGACTTCATGGCCCTACATCTGTGGTCCAACATGCAAGACCTTGACTAGTTGGCACATATTTCAGAAATCTGAGACATTCTCAGATCAGAAAAGCTTTGCAGCTATGTGAACATCCCTCCACCCTTTCTCCTTTACTCAGCAAACAAAAGTGAACAACTCCGGTTAGCTCAGAATGAGCTACAAACATTTAGACTTGTCTTAATACGAAGGAGGAATCAAGACCCGTTGCTAAACTCCTCAAAATAAAAATGGCCTTCCATGTTACTACCACACCTTGGCTGGTTTCTAATGAAATCACCTTGTGCCAAATAGGAGCATGTATGAATCACTGAGAAGGTCCGATATTATCCCATTAAGATATTTCTTTGGTGTTTTCTCAGTGTGATCCTTTTTTGAAGCAAAACAGAGAGCTGGAAGCCCATTTTGCTCATAGCATGTGATCTAAATAAACACACAATCCTAAGTTGGAACCAAATTATAATTATGTCCATGTTCCAGAGGCATGTCTCATAATAACACTTAAAAAGACAGAAAGATGAATTGGCACTGCAGCTTAAGGCTACCCAAATGCTTCCTTTCTGCAGGAAGTAACTATATCAACACGGTTCCCTAAGGAGCACTCTGTCCATTGACAATGTCTACTAATAAAGGAGCATGCAAGGGCTCCAATAAGCAGAGCTTCTGCACTGCAGAAAAGCCTCCTCGTTTATTGCTACAGAGAAAGTCACATCAAATAGGACATAGCTAACCTTCACAAATGCCAGCTAAAATCGCAGGATCTGACACAGAGAGAGAAGTAGCTTTTCATCTAAGCACCTCAAGCTGTCACAGAGCTATGAACAGTTAAACTTGGGAGTCTTCAGAGACATGTTCATGTTCGGCACAGTAAACTCTGTTATTTATTTACCACCTACAAGAAGACCAGATAATGTACGATATTTCAGCTATTGGACCCCAACTCCCATTAATCTTACCAGACCATTAACAAGGGAAAGTTGAATTGAAAAAAGCTCCCTATTGCTGATTTTGCCAGAGAATCTGGAGCAGAGTTGGACATTTTTCAGAAATTTCCTCTGGGGCTTCTAAAATTTTGTGAATACACTGTATTGTTGAAATATACCAGCTATGACATAGATATATGTGACTTTTGAGAAAAATGGAGAAACAAAGTAAGTGCCTTTTATCTGGCTTAACTTCTGGTTTTCCCCAAATAAATGGGGGAAGTGGTATGAGTGGATATAAATAGAAGACTTTTCAATGGGAACTGTCTACCTTCTCCACCAGCAGCAAATGATATGCCCCTTTCCTTCCTCCTTTAAGCAACTATAGCAACAGTGACAATGATCATCTATTGTTATTATTTAGCTAAATTAGGAAACCACTCCAGCCAACCAATACTTTGATTTTTCAATCAGGTCCAAAAGGCTGCTTTGTTCCATGGCATTTCAACAAAAGGATGATAACAATTAGTACCAGGGAAATTGTTTTCATCCCAGTTTCATTTTGTTTCCTCTACGATGCTCTGGACAACACAGCCTCTGGATTTTTCTAAGGTGGGGAGAATAAATTTCAGCAGTAATCATAGGTATCAACTTCTCTTTCTTTTCACTGGAAAATGTGCTCAAGGAGAAAGAAAAACATGTAACCTAAATTATATGGGTTAAACCCTAAAACATTTTCAAGGCTATTTCAGAGATGGGTAAGACTGTCAAGGTGGCTTCCATTTCCAAACTAAAACGTGTGGTTTCTTTTTAAATGTCAGCACAAAAATAGCAATAGCAATAGCACTGTATTTATATACTGCCTATCAGGGCTTGCAACCCTCTCTAAGCAGTTTACAATGT
>JANHJO010003186.1:71517-82796 GCA_032468235.1 Pseudoxyrhopus heterurus
TGAACTGCTAAATTGCAGGCAGCTGGCAGCTACATACTAATTACTAAGTACTAAGCACTCTAACCTCTGCACCACCAAGGCTCTTACAGGTCTCTGTAGAACATGGAATAATAGGGCTGGAAGCAACCTTGGAGGTCTTCTAGTCCAAGCAGGGAACCCTATACATTTCCAGACAAATGGTTGTCCAATCTATTCTTGAAAACCTCCAGTGATGGAGCACCCACAACTTCTGAAGGCAGATTGTTCCACTGATTAATTGTTCTCACTGTCAGAAAATTTCTCCTTCGTTCTAGGCTCTTTAATGACCGTTAAAGAGGACTGTGAAAATATCTACTGACCCCTTACATCCTGGACATAAACTGCTTCAACTTCTCTCAAGACGATGCTATAGGGCATTGCACACCAAAACAACTAGACACAAGGACAGCTTTCCCCCATGCCATCACTCTGCTAAACAACTAATTCCCACAACTCTTGTCAAACTACCTAGTAGGACTGTATTATAATTATCCTTCTCATTTGCTTGTATCTTACAATTTATATTAACTGTTTTATTTAGTGTGATTTATGTTGATTGCTTATTTAGTATCCCATGATTGTCACTGAGTGTTGTATTTTATGATTTATGATGAATTATAATCATGATTTATCACTTGTTGCTTATATGTGCACTGAGAGCTTCTGCACCAGAGACAAATTCCTTGTGTGTCCAATCACACTTGGCCAATAAAGAATTCTAATAACCCATTGCTTCTTGTCCTGCCTTCAGGCGATTGGAGAATAAGTCAATCCCACCCCGCTTCTCTGTCATAATCCCTCAAGTACCAGAAGACAGCTATCATGTCATCCCAGTTCTTCTCTTTGTTAGACTAGACATAGTTTCCACAATCGTTCATCATATGATTTAGTGTCCAGTCTCCTTAGTATCTTTGTTGCTCTTTCCTACACTTTTCCTCTGTGATGTTTTACTCCATTTGCTCTAAAGAAGAGATTTTGTGATGGGGAACTAGGCCTTTTTTTTAATTTGATTTTGAGGGGGAGTCTTATCAAGAGGACAGGATGACTTTCCAAAATCCTTTCCCAATAGAATCTACCTGTGACTGCAAGTGGCTTGGAATTGTGGGAAAATTTCTTCATTTAAATTGGCTACCCACGATGAGATTGTCTGCTGTATTTTTTTTCCAAAAGCCTCTTACAGCTTGACCTTTTGGTTTCCCCATCCAACACACATATCGTTTTTAAATACCATCTATCATAGTAAGCTGAGCTTGCTAAATAAAAAAAAATCCCATACATTCACCTTGCTAAAAATGGAATATACCTCTTTATCCAAAAAAATATTTTTATTCCAGGAGAACTTTAGAGAGAGACCCTACATAGACTCAAGTTGTGTTCAGTCAAATGTTCTTTCTTACATCCCTTTCTTGACCATTTCCATGTTAAACTCATTCAGCAAAATTTGTATTTTTTGGGTGGGGGGGAAAGAGGCATCTGTTTCACAAACTAGGGATTCTGAAAACTGACAATGAATGAATTTTTGACCTTAGCAGATTATTAGAAGCAAAAGGCTGACTTTCCATACCCCATAGGACTGATTTTGTGACCTGTATTTCTATTCCTTTGCAGTCTCTCTGACTGTTCAGTCTTCTTGGTCAGAAAAAGAATCTAGGGAGGAGTTTTGATGGTACCAGTGTAGAAGCCTCCAACCCCCCTCCCCAAAACACACTGAGTTACTTCAAAGCAGTTTCCTTTATTGTTCTTTGCCTACAGACAGAATCTTGCCAGACTAAAGCAAAACTACTGGCGTCATAAAAGAGAACTCTGAGAACTTCTAGGGAAGGCCTGTCTTTACCCTCTTCCTCCCAACTAAACTACCTAAACTACTCAGTCTCTTGTTTCTCTGCAATGCAGCCCTCCCTTCTAGAAATCCAGGCCATATTCCACCACACACAGGGAATGGCCTTGGAGGACAGGAAGAAGAGCCACTATCACAGAAACAGTCAGATAAGAGGGGCTTGAACCTGGCCCAAGTAAATAATTTGAGAAAGTGTCACAGGCAACCTTTCCACTAGCTCACATGTAGAGAGGGGAAAGGATAACCAGCTTTGCGGTATCCTGTTACTTCTTGATAACTGTTATAATAAAAATAGCACTGGTCTACCAGTCATTGGTTTCATAGTTTGGTCTACTGTATTTTGTTGGACTGAAACCCAGGGAGGTGGTAGAATTCTAGAGAAAAAATGTCTAGGAAAAAGAGAACCCTGAGCCACTGTCCTTGGCTACCATTTAACAGAATAACAGAGTTGTAAGAGACCTTGAAGGTCTTCTACTCCAACCCTCTGCTCAAGCAGGAGACCCTATACCATTCCAGACAAATGGCAGTCCAATTTCTTCTTTAAAACCTCCAATGATGGAGCACCCACAACTTCAGAAGGCAAGTTGTTCCACTGAAATTGCGGGGGTGCTCCATCTTTTGAAGATCTTTTAAGAAGAGATTGGACAGCCACTTGTCCATCATGGTATAGGGCAGTGATGTTGAACTTTTTTTAGTTCGTGTGCCAAATCGCTTGTGCACATGTGCTCCCACGTGCCCCCCACCCACAATGCAACATGCACCCCCCATGCATGTGCACGCGACCCCCAGGATTTCTAGCCCAAAAAGTGCCAAAAAACAGCTGTTTTGGGGGGTTGTTTTTGGCTAAGAACCCAGGGGTCGTGCGCACATGCACAGTGGAGCTGGACTGGGTGAAGGCTGGCGTGCCGGGTGACATGGCTCCATGTGCCACGTTGGGCACGTGTGCCATAGGTTCGACATCACTGGTATAGGGTCTCCTGCTTGAGCAGAGGGTTGGACTTTAACACATAACTTCAAGGATATCACACATCACCCCAAGAGCATTTCACAAGCCTTCTCCTCTGAAAGAAATTTCCAGATCAAGTTTTCTCTTAGCAAGCTGAATAAGAGATAGTAAGAGTCGGCTAGAGGGATGGGAGTGAAGAAAATTTTGATGACCACCTACATTAGTTATTAGAACTGATTTTAATTTAAACTTCCTCTTCTTTTTTAAAAAAAAGTAGACAACATTTGTATTTGGGGTGAAGGTTGTAAAAGAAATGGTGGATTTGAATGAACAAAAGGGAACCGGAATAATTTAGTCTACATACAGACTATGAGTGATGAGGTCAGAGAGTAGTGTCCTGTATCTTCAGCCGTTCACCATTCAAAAATGCCGGTCATGTACAGGTATCCCAAATAATAATGAAAAAGCTATACTTATACCGGTAGCTGCATTTAAAAGATGAATGTTTGGGTTAACAGTATACAAACAGTCCTTATTCCAACAAATTATAACCAATGCTATCTATTCCGGGAAAGCTGCTCCCACTCTCATATTTTTCCCCCTATATCTGGCACTGCAAAAATACCAGTAGTTATGTTTCTTTTCAAAGATCCTCATTTCCTACCAGCAAGGAAAACTCAGGATTAAGACAAGCAGGTTTACAAAACTGAATGCTACTGCCTCCAATTGAAGCTGGTGGAGTCAGGCTGATTGGTCTTTTTTTATGATTGGGACAGCAATTGTGTAAAACTTTACTGGTTTAGCACTACTTTTGAGGAATCTGCTGCGCAGTTATAGCTTGTGGAAAATGATAGATAGATAGATAGATAGATAGATAGATAGATAGATAGATAGATAGATAGATAGATAGATAGGTAGGTAGATAGGTAGACATCTGTCTACTATTTATTTCTCTATCTGACTGTATCTATTTATCAATTAGCTATGTCATGTATTTAATATATCTATCAATTATCCATCTCTATCTATCAATCAATCATCTCTTTCCCATCTATTTATTCTATATTGTCAATAAATGACAGACAAAAATGGGAAAGAGATGATTGATTGACTGATAGATAGAGATATAGATAATTGATAAGTATACATGATATAGCTAATTGATAAATAGATACAGATGGATAGATAAATAAATAAATAGTAGATAGATAGATAGATAGATAGATAGATAGATAGATAGATAGATAGATAGATAGATAGATGTGGATGGATAGATAAATATGGATAGATAGATAGATAGATGATAGATAGAAAGATAGATGTGGATGGATGTGGTGGATAGTTGTGGATGGATAGATAAATATGGATAGGTAGATAGATGATAGATAGATAGAAAGATAGATGTGGATGGATGTGGTGGATAGATGTGGATGGATAGATAAATATGGATAGGGAGATAGATCGATATGAATGGATAGTTAGATGATAGATAGATTAATCCAGAAGGTAAAGAAAAAAGGTAGCACCAAAGAAAAGATGTAACAATCCCTCATTTAACTCATCACCATTAAACCCAATGTACGATGTATCTGAAAGTTAAACTTAATACACTGAAAAAGACATTTTCTTTATTACTCTA
Organism: Pseudoxyrhopus heterurus; assembly: GCA_032468235.1. Classification (NCBI taxonomy): domain Eukaryota; kingdom Metazoa; phylum Chordata; class Lepidosauria; order Squamata; genus Pseudoxyrhopus; species Pseudoxyrhopus heterurus. The sequence continues at coordinate 75,958 of JANHJO010003186.1, forward strand.
TAATTATCGTATAGCAAGGAATGTTTGGAACTTGCCCCCCCTCCCTTTTCTTCTTTTTTTTAAAAAAATAATCATCCAATTTTAGCAGCCCGGAAAGAGCTGAATAGGCTCTTTTAAATACTTTTCTTTATGAGGGAAGACAATAAAAGGTTCTCATTGGCCCTCATTATCTGCACCTTGATTTCACTTGCATACCTGCTCCGCTGCACTGGTTCAAGACAATTAATCCTAATATTCTTTCTTCCTGGTGTAATTTCTCATCTTGTCAGGTCTCTTTCTGTAATGACTAAAGGGGAGTGGCCAGGTTCTGAAAACCTTGGGGCCAAGCCAGCTGCCTTTCCCACACACAACTGTTCGGTCCTGATTTCCTTAATGAAACGTTGTGTTTCCTCCCCTCCCAACCAAACTGTGTATTTTTTTTTTAAAGCTGGCGGGATTAACCTGGGCCACCCTGCTTATTAATATGCTCATTACAAGCCAGAATGGGTTGAGCAGCAGGCTTCAGATCTTTCAAAAAGAGAGAGAGAGAGAGAAAGAGGCAGAGAAGAGAAAACCCAAGTCATTAATATCGTGTGTAGCCCCAACACAGGAAAGCTCTTTCAGCCTCTCTTTTCCGAACGGCCTAATTGCAGTCCGTCAGATGCAAAAACGCTTCGATCACCACAGCTGTATTCAGCAAGATGCGCTTGGCCAAACTTGGAAACTGTCAGCTTTTGTGAAGAATGGGGCTCATTTAGAGTTGACTAGGCAAAGGATTCTGGGAAAGATGGAAGACAGGAGGAAAAAATGGAATAGATGGGGTATAAACCCAGGGGAACCTAGCACACATGTTGTCTAGGGAGGTTCTCAGTCCCAAAGTTCATGGTTGTCCCAAAGATGCTCTTTCAAAAGGCAGCTTGGACATTTTTTTGCTTTTCCTTGAAGACATTTCACTTGCCATCCAAGAAGCTTCTTCAGTTTACTGAAGAAGTTAACTGTTAACTGAAGAAGCTTCTTGGATGAAAAGCGAAATATTTTCAAGCAAAACAAAGGAAGTCCAGTTGCCTTTTGAAAAAGCACCTTTGGGACAAGTGCACTTGTGTTTCTATCCATTTTTTTGTTTGATGGGAAGATGATACCAGCCAACATTTCTGCTGGGAGGGATGGATCTCATACTTAAAGGTAAAAAGGTGAAGGGTTCTCCTGTCCAGTCATGTCCAACTCTAGAGGTAGGTGCTCATCTCTGTTTCCTAGCTGAGGGAGCCAGCATTGTTTAAAGATATTTCCATGGTTATGTGGCTGGCATGTCTATACACAAGGTGCATGGACTCCTGTTACCTTCCCACCAAAGTAGTACCAATTTATCTATTTGCATTTGCATGCTTTCAAACTGCTAGGTGGGCGAGGGCTGAGGCACGTAATGGGTACTCACCCCATGACACAACACTTGGGTCTCAAACTGCCGAGCTTCGGGTCGACAAGCCAAGCATCTTAACTGCTTGGGATGAGTATCTATCTCATTCTTAACCCTTCAAAAATTGTGGTCCATGGTTTCTTGCAAAGATTCTCATCCTGCTGCTTTTCTAAACTGGTGTTTAGGAATTTGCCTTCTTTAGAATGAAAAGGTGTATTTATTATTCCAAAGACTTTCACCTTATGAAATGCAATTCTGGGCTAACCCTTTCCAGAAGGCTTAAAGGGTGTCATATCTCAAAGGTGTTGCAAAGAGATTCATCCTTTCCTTTGCTATCAGGAGGTGGAGACTGTGTCCAGAAGACTTGTTTTCTAGCTTCAGCTCATGTTGCATTTCTTCTGGTGACAAACAGTCCCATCTTCATTAACTTGAGAATGGATTACTTTAATTCACTCTGCTGGAACGTTTTTCACAACAATCCAGAAATGTTAGCTGGTATAGAATGCAGTAGGCCATTAGCTGGCAGGAGAGACCTACTTAATCAGGGCTTGGTCAATCTTGCAACCGTGGTATCGGCTGCCATTTCGTTTCCTAATGATGGGTTTAATCTAGATAGCAACATGGTCTTGATCTACTAGACAAACTTGTCTAAACACAATCTGCCTCATTTGAATGATCAGCCTGGGATGCTTCAGGTTTTCCCCCTTGGGTTTAAGGAGGATGGGGGTTTAGAAGCATGCATTTTCTGGGGGTAGCCCCATTACTTGGAAATGCACTCCATCCATGTGTGAGCTGTGGTGGCGCAGTGGTTAAAACACAGTATTGCAGGCCGACTCTGCCTACAACCAGGAGTTCGATCCAGACCGGCTCAAGGTTGACGCAGCCTTTCATCCTTCTGAGGATGGTAAAATGAGGACCCTGATTGTTGGGGGGCAATATGCTGACACTGCAAACTGCTCAGAAAGGGCTGTGAAACACTATTAAGTGGTAGATAAATGCTATTGCTATCCCTGAGGTCCAAGTTGGCAAATAAATTCTTATTTTCATTTGTCATTTGATTTTTTTAATGATTTTCATATTTATGTGAACTGAATGGAGTGAATCAGACAAGAAACTAAAAGATAAATACATATTCTGTCTTGCAGCTGATGATTTTATACCAGTCTACTCATTTATCACTTTAAAAAAAAAACCCTAAATTTTGTAGCTCAACAATGTCTTGAACTGCTGCCAAATGGGGATTTCTGGAATTGGGTTTCTTTATCCCAAGATGGTTGATGACATGGCTCCAGATGAATTTTATAGCAATTTGGTAAGTTGCAACCTATGTGAACACAAGCTTGAACATCTGGAATTAGTAAATTCAGACTTAAGGAAACATGAAGAACAAGGTAAACTATATCTCCTGAAGTACTTTTGCTCATTATTGGACTTCCTCAATTATAGTTGATGTGACTCCAACTTCTAAGGTATCTGCCACTTCCTAGAGCTCTCTATACTGGACTATCAAATAATCTATAAGTGAACAATGTAACTTAAGAAATTTCCAGAGGCTCAAAGAAACACGTGACACGGACATGACTATCAAAAACAGACCACATCAGTCCAGTTGTGGGAAAACAGAAAGTAGACTTGGACTGAGAAGATTCCAATTTAATTTTGCCCTCATTGTGGAAACTCACTGATTGATATAGATCCAATCACTTGGCCCAATCTATCACCAGTGGTGTTTTGGGGAGGGGGTTGATAAAATAAAGGAAGATTCTCCTTGTATGCCCTCTTGAGCTCTCAATCAAAAGGATAAATCTAAATCTATCAAAAAATTTGGAAAAAAACAAAAGAGAAACAATCTGTTTTGGATATATCCAGATGGGCGACCTTTTTAGGATAGAAATATGGAATCTATTTTAATCTTTGTACATTCCTTGTTAAGGATAACCTGGTTTTATCTTTAGAACAAATTAAGGAAAGCTTAACTGAGAAGCCGAAAGAAATGACAAGAACTGCTTGAATTAAAAGAGGTAGAGGAGCTATATAGGCAGTCCTTGACTTACAATCATCCATTCAGTGACTGTTCAAAGTTACAACAGCACTGAAAAAAGTGACTTATGAACGATTTTGACACAACTGTTGCAGCATCCCCCTCGTTATGCGATCATAGTTCAGATGCTTGGCAACTGACATGTACTTATCACAGTTGGCTTGTCCCAGGGTCATGCGATTACTTTTTATGACCAATGAGGTAGTTCTGTAAAAAAAAAAATATTTGTAAAACCTGCGTTCCAAAATCCTGCCTGTGAGAAATGTGTATAATGAAGGACATGACCATGGTATTAAAATATATCAAAAAGAGGTCATTTTAGAAACTTAAGTTCAGAATTATGTAGGTTAAGGGAAGTCATTCACCAATATTTCATTTGTTAGGGAGATCGAATTGAAAGGGATTCAGATATTTTTACTCTTAAAACTGTTTGTTAAAAAAAAAAAACCTTCACAAAGAATTGACCCATTTTCCTTGAAAGGTTAAAGCAAAATTGATTTACTCTGATCTACAGCTCCCTAGCTATGAAGAATTCAAACCAAAATCAAACACAACTTCTGGCACATAAAATTGTATATTCTTACAGCAGCCTTGTCAAAGAGCAGAGCTGCTTTTCCTACAGTCCAAAGCCTCTGAGTTTTGTCAATTCCCACCATTCTTTTTTTGGAGGAAATAATCTGTTCTATATCACACCTAGTGATGGAAAAGAAGATACAGTAATTGCTTACATACCCTCCAAAATTGCCATTTTTGTTGCTCTGCACACACATTCTTTCTGGTTTCTTCCCAGGGCATGAGAAGGATTGGGGAGATGATCAAATATTCAAGACCCCTGAATGTTGTCAATTCCCACCATTCTTTTTTGGGGGAAATAATCTGTTCTGTATCACTACTAATGTTTGAAAGGAAGGCAATTCCTTACATTCTAAGAACGTGTCAGTTGTGTTGCTTTGCACACACAAATTGACCAATGTGATGACTGTAGACTTGAGATCAGGAGGCATATAGCACTTGGAACAATTGCAATGTCTGGTACGAATAACTTCTGGAAGAGTCATGATATCAACCCCTCAACCAAATGTAGATTAGTCAACGCAATCTAAATGTTACTTATGGCTGCAAAAATTGGACTCTGAAAAAGGCAGATAGGAGAAGAGTGGACATTTCTTAACTGTGGTGCTGGAGACAACTATTATGCATTCCCACGGACTGCAAAAATTACAAAGAAGTCCTAGATTGAACCTCGCCAAAATATCACTCAAGGCCAAAGTCACCAAACAAAGGGTATCACACATTGGCCATGTCATGTGACTTGACTCCCTCAAAAAATCAATCATGCTGGGAGTGATCAGCAGAAAAAGGAGAAGAGCCCACCAAGTTCCCAATGGCTGGACACTATAAAGTATGACACCAGGATGACCAGGGCAGATATGAAGGAGAAGGTGTGAGACAGAGGACCATGGAGAGTGCTGATCCATAGAGTGGCTGAAGGTCAGACACAACTGAATGGTTGATGTTGATGATGACATACACATATCCTTCTTAATTGCTTCCTTGGGCAGGAGAAAGAGAGATGAGACCATCAAATGTTCCTCTGCTACTTCAGGAGAAGATGATCCTCTCCATCTCACCTTTTGTTTCCAATCAGGGGCACTTCTGCTTTGATCCAGAAGATCCTGGTCACACTGCTAACATGGCCCACTGCATTTCTTCAACCTGGTCTTTTCCATCCCATCTTTCGTTTCCAATCAAGGGCACTTCTGCTTTGATCCAGAAGATCCTGGTCACACTGCTAACATGGCAATTCTGTGCCATGCATTTCTTCAGCCTGGTCTTTTCCATCCCATCTTTCATTTCCAATCAAGGGCGCTTCTGCTTTGATCCAGAAGATCCTGGTCAAGCTACTAACATGGCCCACTGCGTTTCTTCAACCTGGTCTTTTCCATCCCATCTTTTGTTTCCAATCAAGGGCCCTTCTGCTTTGATCCAGAAGAGCCTGGTCAAGCTGCTAACATGGCCCACTGCGTTTCTTCAACCTGGTCTTTTCCATCCCATCTTTCGTTTCCAATCAAGGGCCCTTCTGCTTTGATCCAGAAGAGCCTGGTCAAGCTGCTAACATGGCCCACTGCATTTCTTCGAGCTGCCTGCCTCCTTTCCCTCTCTTAACAAATTCAGAGACGGTCACCTCTGTGCATATTTTTTTTTAATATAAAAAAAGAACCTTTTCCTCCCTGTCATTGATGGAGCAGCATATTAATCACGTTCAACCCTGGTAACATTAACAATCCGTCAAAATGGCTTGGGTGATGTTTCATCTGGTATAACTAGGAAATTCACTCGCAGACTTGCTGATTTGGCCTGGCATCCCTTTTTTTCCCCTCCCTTTTCCTTTTTTGGTGGTGGTGGTAGCGTTGGCCTGGAGGACAAATGCCTTTTGTTCTTGTTCTTTTGTTCTTGTTCATTTTCCAAAGAGCTTTGTCTCTCCTTCTTTTAGCACCGTATCTCAGTGCTTGTCAAACTTTAACAATGTTCGAGGAATGTGTGTCGACAAATGGCGAAGCTCGCGGAGGGCTCAGTTAAGTGAGAAATTTGACGGATGGGGACCCATTCTCATCCTAGAGTGGAGAATATGGAATAATGGCCTGCTGAAGAGTGGGGGGCAGGGATGACAGCAACCTTTCAAACGAGCAGACGCAATTCTTCCCTTTTCACAATAATATTTAATTAGCTTCACAAACTCTACGTATACAAACAATTTCAAACGGAGCTGTTTACGGGTTTTTTTTTTAATTTGTTTCGATCCTTCAATCATTTCTGGGCTTCTTCTTCTTCTATCCGTGAAGGAGAAGGAAAGAGGGGGGAAATAGCTCTTTTCTCAGCGTCTGGAATTCCATCACCTTTGTGAAGCTGTTTTTGCAGACCTCTGGTCTGTTCTCCAAAATCTACACTCTTCTGTCTCCCCCCGCACCCGTACCAAGTCAGTGTGCTCAGCGGAGTTCTCTCTCTGGTCCTGCTTGTTCCTGCTGAGTTTCCAACTGCAGATTTGTCTCCCTGATACACACAATATTGCCATGCCACACTGTACCAAACAAACAATCAAAACAAAAAGCAAAACAAGCCAAAACACTCCTAAGAAATGCCTACATCCTCCTCCCCTCACTTAATGCTCCTGCAGCTATATGTTTACAGCTACAAGGCAGGTTTTTTTTTAAAAAAATTAAGCTGACATTGAATTTGATTTTGATCCAGAGCGGGGGGGAAATGTTAACCTTGCATCAATTTCATCATCCCCAAGTCCAACATGGCAATTCACCTCTGGTCTTGGTCTTATGCCAGCAAATTTGGAAAACTCAACAGTGGCCACAGGATTGGAAAAGGTCAGTTTACATTCCAATCCCAAAGAAG
>JANHJO010003186.1:132872-144203 GCA_032468235.1 Pseudoxyrhopus heterurus
GAGAGAGAGCGGGCGCGGGCGAGAGAGAGAGAGAGAGAGAGAGAGAGAGAGAGAGAGAGAGAGAGAATGAATGATTTTCATGTTGGTCCAGGGGTTTATGCAAAACAAAATTATCTACAATAGGGACAAATTATCTTTCTGTTTGCAGAAGGGAGCAGAAGGAAGCAAACATCTGCTTTGTTTTTGAATGCTAAGTATGACTTAGCCCTTATGTTCCATCCTTTAGCTTCTCAACATCCTTTCTTGGAATGGCAGATTCTTTCTTTTGTTTGAAGGAGGACTCTGAAGAACCTGAAATCCTGCACACACTGTTGTAACATTTGGTTGGTCTCAAAACAAGTGTTGTACAGCCCTGCGTGCATCGGCAACAGCCGTGGATGACCAGGAACAAGGTGGATGGATTCAATTACAATAGTAACAGGGCCATCACTGAGAAACTGGAAGGGCCAGGTTGGGAATACAATATCCTGGAGAAAATCTATCAATGACTGTGCTTGGATTGAGTAGATGGCGGGAGATTTCTCTCCCATTGCTGCCGCCGTTTGGAATATCTCCACCCAGAGGTGAGGTGGGCCCACCTTCTCTTGGCCTTTTGGAAGTGTCCGAAGACTAGCCCTGATGACTCATTTGGGGCTTATGGAAAAAAATATATACACTTGAAGTTGGTTAAATGTCTATGGAGATTCTTAGTCATCCAGATCATAGTTGTCCCAAAGGTGCTTTTTTTCAAGAGGCAATTTGCCTCTCAAAAAAAAAAACACCTTTGGGACATTGAAGTTGGTTAGCATCTTGAAAGTTCTCCTGTCTTTTTAATTTAATTCAAATTTATTTTATTCTACTTAAATATATTTGCCACCCATCTCATTGTTGTGTGGTTCTGACTGGCTTACAATATTATAATTGCATTATAATGTACAGTCATTATAAAAAATTGAAACAGTAAGATAATACGTTATTCTTGTTTTAACTGCCTCTTACAGGAGTATAGTGTCTATATAGTTTTTAGGCTCTTATTTTTTAATTGTACACTGCCCAGAATCATCCTGTGAGGGAGATGGGCAACCTCCAGATCTGATGAATGAATGAATGAATGAATGAATGAGGGTTTCTATTGCTAGACAATAATCAAAAGATAATGGAGAATCCTTAGAGAGAGCTGTGGCACTTGCAGAAAACTGCCTCCTTCAGCCACCCCAACCCATTCAATGTAAATGACTAAAAAAAATATTATTGATACCATAGTCCTCAGTACTTGGAGATCGCAATGGAGAAGATTGTTCTCTGTTGGGCCCAGTTTGGTGTTGTAGTGAAGATGCTGGATTAGAAGCCAGGAAAGTGCACTATAGTGAGACAATCAATCAATTTTTGTAAGTAATTTTTGCTATGAAGTCAAAATTTCCTTTACTAGGGAACAATTGAAAAAGAAGTTTAAGGAATTTAATCTTTTTTTAGACATGTAATATTCCCCAAGATAAGGAAATTTAATGAGGGCTATGTTGGCAATTGACCTTTCATTTTATGTATTGACAAATCATAATTTAGCATATTCTGTTAGAAATATTTGGGGGAAAGAAAAAATTCAGGATATTGTATGAATCTGTGGGAAATTTTAAAATAATATTTATCTCTTAATTTGTTCTGTAGTTTGAGATGGACACTTATAAACGTAGTCCGATAGAAATATTTACTGAGCAACAGTGTTTTTTAGAGCTATACTCATCATTCTTGGAATGAAGACATGATACTGGTAGGTAGACAGACAGATGATAGAAATAGATAGATAGATAGATAGATAGATAGATAGATAGATAGATAGATAGATAAGCAGGCAGGCAGGCAGGAAGGCAGGAAGACAAATATAGAGACAAATATAGAGACAAATACAGAGATAGAGTGAAGTACAAATAAGGTTTGAAGGAGCTGAGAACTAGAATGCATTTCCTGAAAAATGCAACAATAATTCAAAAATATACTGGGCCATTTGTACCATACACACCTGAAGAAGGCATACCTTCTCACACTTCCTGAATTTGAAAAACACTAAAGGAAGTTCTTTCTTGATGTCCTTCCTTGAACTGAATGAAAGTGTGGAAAGCCAACAAGGTTATCAGCTAGGGAAAAAATGTCCCTTCAAGTCAGTTTTGACCCCTGTGACTGGACAAATCCCTGCATTTTTCTAGGCATAAGTTTACCCTTGCCACTTTCTTCCTAGGAGTGGGAGAAAGGGACTGGCCCAAGGTCATTTAGTAGGCTTTTTGCCTAAGGCAGGTCTAGAACTCACAGTCTCCTGGTTTCTAGCCTGATGCCTTAACCTCTACACCAAACTGGCTTTGTTTTCAGCTAGAGTTGAAAAACTTTTTCAAAGTGAAACATTTCAAACTTCTCAATTTGAAGTTCCAAACAGTTGTGCCAATCTTGCTAGAAATATTCCAGTCCTTTTTTATCTATTCTGGAAGCATCCCAACCTTGAAACAATGTTGTTTTCTGTGCAACTTTGTACAGACAGTCTTTGACTTATGACCACGACAGGGCCCCAAATGTATGTCGCTAAGTGAGACATTTGGTAAGTGCGTTTTTCCGCATTTATGACATTTATGGCCAGAAGTTTATAATGATGTCAGTACAGCTATTTAAAACACAAAACGTATTTAATACAGTGCAATAGATGAATGGCCTTGAAGAAAGAAGAGATGCCACCTAGGGAACAATCAGAGAAAAGATGCAGGAGCCTGCAGTTGCTTAATGGTCAGAGAAAGAAACCTAAAAAGGACACGTCTAATAAATCAGTTAAAATTGGAATCAGGAAGGGTTTTTTGTTTTTATTTTCAGGCTTGCAAGATTCTGTTATTGTAGCCTTACATTAAAGTAGAATTGCTTCATCTCGTCATGTTTCCTGTCTAGTTTACCTCAGAGGGCTGACATTAATTTTGAAAAGTTTGATATTCCTGTGTTGCAAATCTCAGAGAGAAAAAAAATTGTACAGTGAAAAGTATCCCCATCATCACTACATTCTCCAGAATTCATTCATTCTCTCTCTCTCCCTCTGTCTCCCCCCTCTCTCATTCTCTGTCTCTCCTTCTCTCTCTCTCTCTCCTTCTCTCTGTTTTTTAAAAAAATATTGCATGTCAATTTTATTTAGCAAATGAAATGACAAGTGGGAGGGCAACAAAGCAGAATGGTTTTATTTGCCTAGAAATAATATTATTGTGGTTGAATATGACAATGGGCAACTCTGATTGAGTTTGAGCCCTTCTTTCAGCTCCATAGCTTCAAGTATGCTTGCTCAGACCTTTTCTGATACCATTCCTCCCCTTTTCCTCTCAATCCCTAATGGATGAGTTCTCCCTCTTGCCAGCAAATTGTCCAAGAAATAATAATAATAATAAAAAACTCTTCCCAATGTCTGTTGTAAAGAAGCCTGGAGAATTTGAAACAAGGCCATTTTTCAGTCAACCCTATGGAAATGAAACCATCATGGAAAGCAAGGCCCCCAAACTCCAACCTCCATGGCAAGAAGTTGCAAACAGTTCCTTGCCTGTCCTTGCCTGTCCTTCTAAATCTAGCAAAAACTTTTCCTTCAACAGTGAAGGTCTCCAACCCTTTTTTTCCTCCCTGAAGCTGAACCTTATTAAATTCAATTCACTTTGGCCTTTCCTAGCTGCTAGGGAAGAGTTGAAAGGGAGGTTTCCCCACCCCTCTTTTTAAAACTTCAGGCTACTGAAGGTTAACAGGGCACTGTAAAAACAAATAAATAAATAAATAAGAAAAGCAGGGAACGGCCATAGCGAAAACAACACAACATGGACGATCGGAGACGCTTGGGGGGGGGGGGGAACAACATGTAAATATAGTTGCTTCTTGAATAAACTGATGTGTGCATCGCTTCGGGAAGGGTCAAATCAGCTAAAACTCAGAGCCCGATGAGGGCTGGTTTATCAGGGTCCTGCCTCTCATCATTACTCTCGATACGACCGTCTTGTGACCAAGAAAAGATAGGCCTGTCGTGTCCTATATATTTTGCTGGCCTGCAGGTGTTTCTCTGTAATGAATCTCCCTGGGGAAGCTTTGCCTTCACAGTCAAAGCTGGCTGAAGTGAAAGTGATTTGATTTGGATCCTATTACCAGCACTTTACCTCTTCTATTTCCGTGATGATAGCAGATTGGAGTCGATTATGGTACCGTGAGGGAAGTTAATGCATTGTCGAGAAACATTGGAAGAAGTGGCGGAGGAGAGAGAGAGAGAGAGAGAGAGAGAAAGAAAAGTGGGGGGGATGTAAATAAAACTTAGAAGTGGAAGGAAGGCTCACGAGCAAATGCCGGAAGGATGGTACTCCTTTCGTGCTGGTGTGGGTGTGTTGTTGTTTCTTTCTCACTTTTTTTTTTAATTATGTGTGTGTTTGGAATGGTTTCTTGGTTTCTCCATCCAGATTAGTCAAGGCTCAACTGAGCTTTGTTTGTTTGTTTGTTTGTTTGTCCAAACGGAGCGACAACTACAGGGAGTAAGCTGGCATTCATTATTTGGCTTGGGACCATGGTGAGCGGAGAGATTTGGCCTGCCTCATTAGACGACAAAATTAAAGCAAAATGCAAGTTACCGCGGAAAGCTGAGTTGGTTTGAGGGGGACTTTTGGTCACAACTGTGAAGCAAATCTCCACTCCTTCAAAGTGACAAAGACACATTTCTTCATGCATTTGGCTTCTACTCACAAAGCTTTTTATTTTTCTATGAGAAGCTTAGAAGGTGGGAATAAGAAAAGCCTCTACTTCCACTTAGAAGCAACTCAAAGGCCAGGGAAAAAAATTGCTTTCCTTCTGGGTTTTCGAGGTAGTTGAAGGGAAAATGAGTTTAGCTCACCCATATATTGAGTGATGCATTTGTTAAGATGAGGCAGAAAGAGAAAACTAACGCCTCTTTTGTCTGGGGTAAATTCAGATGAGCTACAGATTTTGATGGTAACCCATAATGCTGTGAAAATTTAGGTAGATAAGCCACCCAAACTGTTGTAAAAACTATAATTCTCCCCTCCCAGTTCACGTACAAATTATTACACCTAATTTAGATTGCCTTAATTCCTGTGAAGGTGAGAACTGTCTTGAATATATTGACTGGAAGCGCCATCAATTGGAAGGAACATTTGAGCATCTCAATAGTTGAACATATTCAGATAAAATTCCAGGGAAAGAAACAAAAAAGGTCCAGAGGACAGCAGATTTTCCTCAGTTGGTTGTAGACATCTCAGAGACTTTATTCCACAAAAAGCACATTCACATTTTGCTTTTTGATGAAAGCAAAACTCACAATGTTTTATGCTCGGATGGAGACATCACTTGGAATTTTGAGGAAGGACAAAAGGACTTGTTCAAAAGGGCAGAATGTTTTCAAAACATTGTTACCTTCCATCTAAGGAAGAGCAGATAAAACAGAAACAGATATGCATTTGGAAAACATAAAAGGAATTAGACAAATTAGGTTAGTCTACCAGCAGCTATGTATCATGTCTGCCCTGTTGATTACCCATATGCAGAAACAGTTCACCTATTTGTAATTTGTTTCACACGTCCAAGAGCATAGACCTCCATGGTTTTAAACATTTCCAGATAAATATTCTGAGACAAGAACTGACTGTTTGGAAGTGTAAACCCAACAGCAAAATTAAATTCTGTTTTTTTTTAGCAGTTGTCTGAACATTTCAGTTAGAATTTACAACAGTTCTACTAGAAACAGAAGATCTATCATGGCCATTCTTGACCCTGACAACAGTAAATCTGCTTCATTTTATATAGGATTTACTTTTCTTTATAGCACAAGCATGCTCAACACCGTTTGGGGTCAGTTGGTGAATATTTCATTTGGAAAGCTGGAAATACATATATAAAAAAGGTATCCTCTGTCCAGTCATGTCTAACTCTAGGGATTGTGCTCATCTCTGTTTCTTAGCCGAGGGACTCAGCATTGTCCAAAGACACTTCTGTGGCCATGTGGCCACCATAACTATATGCCGAGATGCACAGAATGCTGTTATCCTCCCACCAAAGTGCTTCCTATTTATCTACTTGTGTTTGCATGCTTTCAAACTACTAGGTGGGTAGGAGCTAGACCAAGGATGGGACCTCACCCCATTGCATGGCACTCAGGTCTTGAACCCGGCTCTCAGCTTTCCAGCTGACAAGGGGATCTTTAACCACTGAGCCATCATTCCCCGACGGAAATATATACAGTGTTCCAATAAGTACATGTAAAATTTTGCTTCAACTAAGAGATCTCTTTGAAACAGAACAATTAATCAGTGGAACAATTTGTCTCTAGAAGTTGTGCTCCAAGAAGCTTCTTCAGAGCTGAAGAAGCTTCTTGGATGAAAAGCAAGATGTCTTCAAAGAAAAACCAGAAAGTCCAGTTGTCTCTTGAAAAAGCACCTTTGGACAACTCTGACCTGGATGATTGAGAATCTCCATAAACATCCAAAACTGGAGGATTTTAAGAAAAGATTGGACAGCAATTTGTCTGAAATGATATAAGGTCTCCTGTCATGGGCAGGGGGTTTGACTAGAAGACCTCCAAGGTCCCTTCCAACTCTGTTATTCTGTTAAGCATGACTCTCCATGGAGGAGAAGGCAGGAGGCAACTGGCCAAATGTGGATTATGATATAGCACCAGCAATAGCACTTACTTATATACTGCTTCACAGTGCTTTACAGCCTTCTCTAAGCGGTTTACAGAGTCAGCATCTTATCCCCAATAATCTGGGTCCTCATTTTACTGACCTTGGAAGGATGGAAGGCTGAGTCAACCTTGAGCCAGTGAGAACTGAACTGCCAAACTGCAGTCAGCAGAAATAGCCTGCAGTAGTGCATTCTAACCACTACGCCACCATAAATAGAATGACTTGCACTCTTGCATGATGTACAAGAACACAAATGTGTAAATGTGGGATTTGTATGCCTGCCATCATGTTGGCATCCTCGTGGCTTGCTGTGGATGCTGCTGTCTTGGATAAAAACTATGGAGAAAAGCTATAGACACACACCTCACTTCAAAGCAGCAGCACCACATGGAAGCTGTGCTTTGCCTTCAGTAGTTTCTACAGACAAACAATTGTCGTAACATTCCCTTCTGAGAAGTAGAGCTTGTTATTAGCACAGAGGGTTGGCAACACATAATAATGAAGTGAAAACAGATGAAATCCAGAAGCTGACTTTATTTCGCAATTGCCTTTTTAAGGACCAGTGTCAGGGTGCAATTAAAAACAGCAACAATGGCAGCAACAGAGTAGATACAAACAGACAGTCAACTTCTGAAGTTTCAAACACAAAAAGTACAACGACGACAATGGGAAAAACAATCCAAAACTACATAAAAAGGAGCGGGTGTGACAAATGAAAAAGACAATTAATGCAAGGTTTAACAAGGCAAAACCTTATTATTAACAGTAACTGTGAGAGGGATCTTGGAGACTTAGTGAAGAACCAGTTAAATATGGCCAGCAGTGTGCAGCAGCAGCCAAAAAAGCCAATGCAATCCTAAGTTGCATTAACAGAGGGAAACAATCAAGATCAATGGAGGTACTAATACCACTCTATAAAGCCTTAGTAAGACCACACCTAGAGTACTGCATCCAGTTTTGGTCACCACATTATAAAAAAGATGTTGAAACTCTAGAAAAAGTGCAGAGAAGAGCAACCAAGATGATGAGGGGACTGGAGGCTCAAACATACGATGAACGGTTGCAGGAACTCAGCATGGCTAGTCTAATGAAGAGAAGGACCAGGGGAGACATGAGAACAGTCTTCCGATATTTGAGGGGCTGCCCCAGAGAGGAGGGGGTCAAGCTCTTTTCCAAAGCACCTGAAGGCCAGACGAGGAATAATGGATGGAAACTGATCAAGGAGAGATTCAACCTGGAAATAAAGGAGAAATGTTCTGACAGTAAAAGCAATCGACCAATGGAGCAGAAGTTGCCTTCAGAAGTTGTGGAGGCTTTCAAAAAGAGACTGGAATGCCATCTGTCAGAAATGGTGTAGGGTCTCCTGCTTGGATGGGGGTTGGACTAGATGACCTACAAGATCCCTTCCAACCCTGTTAATCTGTTAAAGTTGTTAAGTTAGTAACACGGTTAAATGAATGACATTGACTTTGCTTGTCAGCTGATGGCAAAAAGTGATCACAAGACCCTGAAACACTGCAACCGTCATGAATGTGAGCCAGTTGCCAAGCATCTGAATTTTGATCACGTGACCATGAGGATGCTACAATGGTTCTAAATGTCATAAGTCACTTTTTTCAGTGTCGTTGTAACTTAGAACTTAGAATAACAGTTGGAAAGGACCTTGGAGGTCTTCTAGTCCAACCCCATGCTTAGACAGGAAACCCTACACCACTTCCAACTGGTTCTCCAATCTCTTCTTAAAAACTTCCAGTGTTGGAGCATTTACAACTTCTGGAGGCAAACTGTTCCACTGATTAATTGTTCTAACTGTCAAGAAATTTCTCCTGAGTTCCAGGTTGCTTCTCTCCTTGATTAGTTTCCATCCATTGCTTCTTGTTCTGCCCTCAGGTGCTTTGGAAAATAGCTTGACTCCCTCTTCTTTGTGGCAGCCCCTGGGATATTGAAATACTGCTATCATGTCACCCCTAGTCCTTCTTTTCATTAAATGAGACATACCCAATCCCAACAACTTGATATCTTTTAACTTTGAATGGTCATTGAATGAACTGTTGTAAGTAAATACTGCCTGTATTTTCTGGGTTTTTTTTTAAAAGATATTATTGGTTATTTTCAATATTCATGAAGGTGAGCATATCTGACATTATGGAGATTTTGATTTTTTTTTTATTATTATTATGCCTTTTTAGGCAGAGATGAATTTCAGGAAGCCCTCCTGAAAAGATTTCCAATGTGAGGAACCTTTGTGAGCAAAATTAGTATTATGGTTGCTATTGCTTGGGCTGTTTAGGGAGCAGAGTGTATTTTTGTCGTGTGCTTATGCTGTGAGCTGCTTTATTTTCTCCCTCAAATTAAGCTGCTGCTGTTTGAACTGATTTACTGCATACCACTATTCCTACAAAGAAGTGCCAAACTAGAGACTGCTTAATTATTCTAATTATGGGCTTCCTGGAAGAGATGCTGTAGTTCAGGCTTATTTTTATTATAAAGTAATGAATGCAGGTGGGATCGTATCAGGCCTCTCATCTTTGTGCATTCTGTTACGAAGAGAGCAAATCCACATTTCTCGCATTACTCAAGGATCCAAGAGGGTTTTCCAATACATTCCTTCCACTCCAAATCTCGGGCTCTGTTTTCATTACTTGAACATAGTACACTAAACATAGAATGATATGAGTTGGAAGGGACCTTGGAGGTCTCCTAGTCCAACCCTTGGTCAAGCTATAGACACTATACTCTTCAAATGCTGTATCATGGAATAGCACTAGCAATAACACTGATATATCGCTTTACAGTGCTTTACAGCCCTCTCTAAGTGGTTCACAGAGTCAGCATATTGCCTCCAACAATCTGGGTCCTCATTTTACTGACCTCGGAAGGATGGAAGGCTGAGTCAACCATGAGCTGGGCAGAGTTAGCCTGCAATACTGCATTCTAACCACTGTGCCATCAGGGCAAAATCCTAAATCAATTTTTCAGACAAGCTCATCCAACATTCTCTAACCTATTTTAACCTAGTAGTCGGGGTGGAAATTCAATTTTTAAAGTCTTACGGAAGGCCAGCAGGGTTGGGGACAACTGAATCCAAAGGACAGGTACCACTACACAGAAGGCCTGCCTCTTGGGTTCCATTAGGTGTTACTATGTCAGACCTGCCCCAATTCAGATCTTTAAGAAAGAAAGACCCTCAACTCCATTTGATTGAAGTGATAGGTTCTTTTACTAAAGTTAAGTGGTTGCAGCGATAGAAAAGCTAGATCTGAATATTTCCCACGCAAAGGTTACACTTTTCCCATTTCCTTGGCCCTCTCCCTTGACCAATCCATCAGTGTTCAATAGCATGCCGTCTAGATGTTTGGGGAAACAGCTTGGATGTTTGGCGTCACTCGATGTAGTTTAGCATTCTGTTCCCAAGCCACGTGTCCTTAAAAGTTGGTTTAATCAGGTCCTGGCACCTCTGGTTTTCTTAAAGGCTGTCTCCCCTCTCCCACCATTCATTTTAACATCCCCATGCCTGTCTTTACTGCTACTTTACTCTACATTCTTTTGCTCCCTATTCCCTTGCTTCCATTTTATGGCAGGATGCCAGCACAGCATAAAAGCTGAAGATGGCATATCTGACATACCGTTTGATGGAGGATCCTTAAAGGATACACACTCTGATGGATCTCACAGGATGGGCAGACCTAACTGAAGAGAAGTAGCCTTCTAGAAGCCAAGTACTATGAATGGCTTTATAGGTGATAACCGGGACCTTGACTTGAACACAAAAACCTACAGGAAACAATTGCACCTTGCAAAGTACAGTCAGTCCTTGACTTACAATCATTCGCTAATGACTGTTCAAAGTTACAATAAGACTGAAAAGAGTGACTCGTGACCAATTCTCACACTTATATCTATCTACTCTGCTGCATTCTGAGCCAATCGTACCTTCCAGATGATCTTTAAGTGTCATTGCCATGCCTTTTTTTTTTTTAAGGTTCTCATATTTCCCTAAAGCTCCATCACAATTTGGAATTCATTTTGAGAGGCTTATTTTGAGACAAAATATATGTAGCAAAAATGTGTATGTTTTTTTTTTTGTCTACGGGAATATTTTATGTTGAAACGCCAAGCTTTTAAAAACTATTTTCTCTTAAGAAACATCCTCCTAATGATTTTCCCACCGGTGAAGGAAAAAAGCTAAGAGGTTTCCTTCATTCTTCTCTGTAGGGTGAGAAAGAGGTCAGAGGGGGAATGAATCAATCTTGTGCTAAGATACTATATGAAGAGAAAGCGTTAAGTAGTATTTAAAGAAGCAAGAGAGTTCACCATCTTTACTGGGGAATTCATCTAAGTTTTTTGATGAATTCCTTAGCAATAATGAGCCTTTATTTAGAATTAAGGGGCAAAAGGTCTTTAAAAAGCCCACAATAACTAAAAGTACAAGAAGTCCTCTGTTAATGACAGCAATTGGGTTCAGATTTGGGATTGCTAAGTAATGTGTGGCATCACATGACCACGCTACTTAGCAATGGCAATTCTGACACCCCTGGTTGCTGTTGATAAGTGAATCATTGCAGATCACTAAGTGTGATATCACATATCACAATTTGCCATCTCCTGCTGGCTTTCATTGACTTTGCTGGTCGGAGGCCAGCAAAGAAGATCACAAATGGTAACCATT
>JANHJO010003188.1:32917-44304 GCA_032468235.1 Pseudoxyrhopus heterurus
TCCTGCTCTGGAATATGGAGCGAGTCTCCATCCCTCGCCCTCACCCTTTACCTTCTCAGGTCCGGTGAGGAGGGGCGGGGTGGGGAGGGGAGGGGCCAGCCAATGGTGGGATCAGCCGACAGGGAGCCAAAAGAGCCGCAGATTGCAGACCTCTGGTATGGTGTCTAAGGCACCAGACTAGAAACTGGGAGATTCTGAGTTCTGGTCCCATCTTAGGCACAGAGCAAGCTTGGTCATCTCAGGCCAGTCACTCTCTCTGGGAAGAGAGGCAAGCATCACCAAGAAAACTGCAGGGACGTGTCCAAGCAATCTCCAAGAATTGGACGCAATTGAACAGACAAAAAGGCACAGTTAGGGTATTATCTGAATACAGCCTTAGCCTAGATGAAAATAAGGCTGTTTGGAACCCTTATTGTAGGCAAGGAAGGCACAACATGGCCTGTTCCTGTTATAAAGTGAGGAAGGTTGTAATGCAGAATCTTGATAAAAAGCTATCAAGGCTGTCTTCAGAATAAAGTAGGAAACCTACTCTAAAGTAGTCCAGATGTTACAACCACGATGAATGGATTTTTAAAGATTTTTATGCTTACCTTACTCTTCCATGTAACTTGACATGGTGCCATTATGTGGCTTGGGCTCAATGTAAACCATCAGGCAGGGAGGCCAAGATTCTGTGCTTTCCCCACTTCTGAGAAACGTTACATGACTTCAGCCAAAGGGCATAAACAGTCGAATAGTCACAGACTGATAAGGGTATATTTAGAGGAAGATGAAAACATTAAGGCTGAGCCATTAAATTAGAACATTGAAATCTGGATTAACAACTTTCCCCCTGCCTTCATTTTACACTGTTACTATTAACTGGAGAAAGTACAAATCATGTCTCAAAGGTGGCCAGCTTGTTTAGGCCTGAAATGTGTCATAAACCAGAAAATAGCATCTAATTTACATGTTTTCATTAACATAATTAACAGTTTGCATCACATTTGCTTGAACATCAAGGATGCAACCAATGCCAAATATGTTTCCTCCTCATAAATTTTATTATTATATGCCCTAAGGGGGCTTTAAATTTTAGATTTGTTTGTTTGTTTAAGCCAGCCAATCCTTTCTTACCAGCTGAGTTGGCCAACTGGTTGCACCAACTGAGATTTCAGTCTTTTTATTAAAAATGCTCCTACTGTATGCATAAGTCTCCCTCTAATAATCTGTCATAAAATATAAACAAAATCAACCAAGTCCTTGGGATTTTGTTTTTTAAAACTTTCTTTAAATTTTGGGAACATTTTATTTTATAACTGTTAAATTAGTCACCCGGTTGTTAAGTGAATCTGGCTTCCCCATTTACTTTGCTGGTCAGAAGGTTGCAAAAGGGTCACATGTCCCTGGGACACTGCAACCGTCATAAGTATGAACCAGTTGCCATGTGTCTGAATTTTGATCACGTGATCATGGAGGTACTGCAGAGGTTGTAATTGTGAAAAATGGTCATAAATCACTTTATTCAGTGTCGTTGAACGGTCACTAAATGAACTGTTGTACCTCAAGGACTACCTGTATAGGCAGAAAGCTGGTTGCCTACAGGAATGAAAGTATTAATTAATTAATTCCTGATGATCAAACATTTTTTCTTAGCCTGTATGTTTTGAAAGACGTGGTTGTAGCATTCTTGTACTGCTGCCCTTGTCTGCTGAAAAATAGCTGTAGGTTGACAATTTAGTTTAGAACTCATTCATCACCTGCTTTTAAAATATGTGTAATTTCTTTGTGATTGCAAGGGAAGAACTTTTGAAATACACATGTATGCCTTTCTACTTGCTGAAGGAACAACCAGTCTACCCTTTATCATTTTAAAAACCTCAGAAAAGGAAAGAGCAAAATGCAACGTAACAATTGCTACAGTAATTAATATAAACGTGCATGCACACTCCATCACTTTTGTACCAATTAATCTAGGTATGATACAGAGAAATTTATACAAGGTTGGTGAAAAACAGACAGTCACCAAAGCCAAGATCAGTTCTTTTGGGGGGAATATTCTACCAATTAAATTGCAAAAGCAACTTGAAACCGATTAATTAAAGAACGAAGATCACACATTTTGGTTAGATTCACAGGTAGCTTTCAGATTAGTAAACATCCTTCAGTCTTACTAGGTTAAATACGTGACTATAGTATGGGAAAAGGCAGGGTGTCAAAACACCTAAGAATATTGCAGTTGCATTTGTTGTTATACAAATCTAACTCTCTCCCTTTGCCAAAGCCAAGCAGAATAATGGAACACCTCTATCCCACTTTGAGAAATTTATTAGGTAATATCAACCAATGACAGATTAACCACTATTCTTTTGTTCTTCTTCCCTATACCCATTTCTCTAATTAACAAGACTGAGTGTTCAGTTCAGAGATTCAATTTGAAGATGTTCTAGTTGACTTTCAGAATGAAGCTGGTATTTTTAATTACCCAATAATTTGATCTGAATCGTTCTGTTCAATGAGCCACTATCAAACTGGATAGATTTGGATGAACTGGCTTAACAACATATACATTATATGTAACTCAGAGTCCTTGGTGTCTCTGAACTTGGTTGTCTTTCTGCAGATATTTTGTTACTAAGGTAGAGAACTGAAGGTGTTACCTTGCTAGGTAAAGAACTGCCTACAAGAAAACAACCAAGCTCAGAGAGCACCAAAGAATCCACACGCCCTTTTAGCATGTGAATCACTTTAAATCAAGGGATCAAACTGAGCTCAATTTGGGTATTTTGATTCAAATCTATTCAGTTCAAATCAATTTGATTCTAATTAGTTGTCAAGTGGGATAAATTTTATTCAAATTGACAGTATGAATCAGATCAGATAGGAATTGCACAAGTCTGATAATTTCACTTTCCAACCACAGTCAATCCAGCCAATTTTCAGAATATACCGTATTTTTCGGAGTATAAGACGCTCCGAAGTATAAGATACACCCAGCTTTTGGGGAGGAAAACAAGGGGGGGGGGGAAATCTGCCTCTGCCTCCCAGTAATTTGTCTCCTGTGCTGAAGCCTGTTTCAGCTTCACAGCCTGATTCAGCACGAGCAGCTGATTGGCGGGTGGGTCAGCATCCCGGAATACCCCCAATCAGCTGTTGTGAGCAAGTGCGCGCACTCACCATGCTTGCACGCGCCTCTTTGAGGCTGAAACACTGCTTGCATCATGCAGCTGACTTTTTGGTGACTGCAGCTCACTTAAGTGAACTCCAAGATCCCTCTCACAGTTACACAGTTGAGCCAGGTTTCACCTGTATATTTGATTTTTCTTGCCTAGGTGTAAAACCTTACTTTTCTTGACACTGGATTTCATTTTGTTGGATAGGGCCCAGTGAACAAGTCTATTGAGATCCATCTGGATGTTGAGCCTGCCTTCTGGGGTGTTGTCTATTCTTGCCAGTTTAGTGTCATCTGCCAATTGGATAAGTTCCCTTTCTATTCTATCCTCTAAATTGTTTATAAAGATGTTGAAGAGTACTGGGCCTAAAACAAAACCTTTGGGTGCCCTGAAGAGCTTGGATGGGTGGAGACAGCTCTTCTACATGTAGCCAAATGCCATAAGCGCCCTTAATAACTGTAAACCCAGTTCATAATCATAAAGAGGAGGCAATCTCTAATTTCAGCATACTGTTAAAATAAAATTTTAAAAAATTATGTGCCCACATTGCTTACTATAAAAACTTTATCAATCCATAAGTGCTGGCCATCTGGCAGCAATCTGACTCACAGGCATTTTTTTTCTTTTGGATAATGAAGATGTAATGTCAGTTGGGAAGAGAGAAACATTATACAGGATATTGTCTTCAGTCATTGAGGAAAGCAAACTGGAACATTTATGAACGTGAAATTGATGTATTTATATTCAGGCAGTGAAACATTTATCCTATGTCTACAAAGCTCTCTTTGCTGACACATCAG
This sequence comes from Pseudoxyrhopus heterurus, assembly GCA_032468235.1. Lineage (NCBI taxonomy): Eukaryota > Metazoa > Chordata > Lepidosauria > Squamata > Pseudoxyrhopus > Pseudoxyrhopus heterurus. Next base: position 36,870 of record JANHJO010003188.1, read on the forward strand.
CTGTTATACAAACCTGTTCACAAAATAGGCAGAATTGCTGCTGCTTAATGGAGAAGGCTGCCACCAAGTGACACTGCCCCACGTGCCAATAAAGGATGCCAGCGACCCTTGGAGGAGACTTTTTCTGTCAATCAATTAGTAACAGCTATCTCATTTGGGAAAAGGGTTTTGGAAGCGTGTTCCACAAACTTTCATTGAGATGATAGCTATATAGTGATTTCTCCTCTAGCTGGGTGGAGACATTTGGAAGATAGACTTTCCCTTAAATGAGACGGGTGCTCTAGCAGTGGCAATGAACTTCGGAAACTGCAGCTCCAGAGATGGACTGAACTCATGGGCCTTGGCTAGTGGATGGATTGCCTGGTCTGTAATCTAGATTTTAGCCAACTGAATGTTCCAACTATGAGAAAGTACGATGGTTGGAAGCATATGATTCAAAGAGTTTCTTCTAGGAAGCAAATTGATCAGTGAACATTAGGCAGGAGTGATTGATTTTTATTTGTCAAGAAATATTTAAGTTATTGATGGTGTATACTTGAAAATGCAATGAATGGGAACTGAATTCAGTTTGACTGACTTTGAGTATGCTTAGATAAAAAGGGACTCCTACTAAGTTTTTGGTGTGTGCGATTTTAGCAATGCAACCAATCACTTTGCAGAGTGGAAACATTGACCTGAAAGGAGTGTGTTTGTGGTCCTTACCTCTACGTCAGAAGATGAAGTGAGCTCTTATGCAAACGAACCTACTTTCCTTGCATAATATGTATACCATTGTTTGCTTCTTGGACAGGGAAGTTGCGTTGTCCAATGCTTAGAACCATGTAATTAATGTAGAACCATGTAAATTAATTCATAATTTAAGCGGTACTATGAGTGGATTACAGTTTGCTAATTAGTTCTTTATTGTTTTCTACTTCTATGAGTGAATTGCTGCAATTCCACAGAATCATATTACTATCTTTAATAACATTTACAGATACAGAATAGATTCTTATTCCCTGGGCTAACATCATCCAATTACAAATAATGACCTAAGTACTTCCATGAAGTAATCTCCCTACTGGAATTCTTACTTTCAGGAGAATTATATATTAACGTCAATTTCTTCAGGGGAACAAACAGTAACACAGGAATGTTTCAGTCATTAAGCTCTATGCTGTAAGCAATGGCATCCAGTTCACCCCATCACTATGTTGTAAAGAAGGCAACCTTATTTGCCACCTATGGAACCATTGTCTATGTCACTTGTGATGCTGCTATCTTGTTTGTGGCTCTGGGGAACGTGCTGGGTGGCCTCAGATGCTCATAAGGTCAAAGTGACTGGGACTGTTTTTTGCAGTAATTTTTGGATTTATCTTAGTGACTATTCTGCGCATGTGCAGCTTTAGTACGAGTCTACACATGCATAATCAAATGACAGCAGTGATCGTGGGAACGGCATATGAAAAAAAACAATAATAGTTGTTCTGGAAGAGTAAAACAGCTGGTGGTATAATCTGACGTTTAACACATATCCTACCCTATTGGAGGAGTGGCCCAAGGAGGAAATATAATTATTTTGGCAGGTTTATTGGGGCTTTGAGTGGGATAAACGGCTAAGGAGGATGAAGTAACACCTACTTTTTCCACGGCTTTTAAGAAATAGGCTTAGGAAAGCCTCTTGTAATGATTGTGCTTTCCCCCACCACCCCCAACATTGGAAGCTACCCCACAGGTAAGAGGGGTATCATTGTCCACCACTTAGAGACAAACAACTTGCTATCCGACAAACAGTTTGGCTTTAGGAAAAACTCGTCCTGTAATCTACAACTTTTGCACTGTAAAAACATCTGGACTACATGTCTTGATCAAGGCAAAACTGTAGATGCAATTTACATAGATTTTTGTAAGGCTTTTGATACAATAGTACATGATAAACTGCTGTTGAAATTAAACTCTTACAGCATTTCTGGTCCTTTGCACAAGTGGATTGTTGCTTTCCTATCTAATAGATTGCAGAAAGTCAAAATAGGGAACTCGTTGTCTAATCTTGCATCAGTGGTGTACTGCAAGGCAGCGTCTCAGGTCCCACACTTTTCTTGCTCTATATCAACGATTTATGTGATCAACTCAAAAGCAACTGCATCCTTTTTGCCAATGACATAAAATTATTCAATACTACAGATAATTCTGTTTTGCAAAATGATCTCGGCTATGTGTCTGAATGGTCATCTATTTGGCAATTTCAAATTTCGATCAATAAATCAGATAAATTTGAAATATTTTAATTAATTATAATAATCTTTCCTACATGAAAATGCTTTTGTTTTGAATGTCTATGGAGATTCTCAGACATCCAGGTCATGGTTGTTCCAAAGGTGGTTTTTCAAAAGGCAACTGGACTTCCTTTCTTTTTCAGTTCTTCCTTTGAACTGAGGAAGGTTCTTGGATGAGAAGGGAAACATCTTCAAGGAAAGTCCAGTTGTCTTTTGAAAAACCACCTTTGGTACCCTTTTGTTTTAAATTCTTCCCCCCCCCCCAAAAGCTTTACAAAATAGGCACTAGAGGAGGCTAGAAGAAACTAAAGAATGCAATTAAAGGGAGGGCGGAACAGCTAAATTATAAGTACATACAAAAGGAAACAAAATATTTTAACACTGAACCTATTGAAGGACAGTTGTGAACAGTAGACCTAGAAGTGAAGTGTAATAGGGTCTGCCTGGTCCTCGTTTTTGACTATGGCCAGACTCCAATTCCCAGTAGCATGAAAGCTGCAGATGATTAAACTAGAGGATTGAATGGTTTTCAAAAATGCAAAGGAATGGCAAATGCATCAATCACCCTTGGACGCTCTCTGAGACGCTCACTTTCCAAACTATGAACAAGATTGGTGGTGATATCACTGTGTTGCAATTAAAGAATGAAAAAGGTGATTATTTGAAGCCTTGCTTGAATAGCCAACTTCTCTTCCTGCTTTATGCCAATCTGCATGTTAAAATTTGGCCATGCACAATGACTTTGCATCTGTGTAACCTCATATATAATTCCGTGGTGTTTCAAAAATTATCTGTCTTCAAAATGGTTATTGTAAAAGGTTTATCAGTAAATAAGGGCTGGCCTTCTGGCAGCAATCTGATTAGCTGCCACAGTTGGGGTTTTGGTTTTTTTTGGATAGCAATTAAAATACAGTGTCAGTAGGGAAAGACAATAATTATTCATCTTGATTATTTCTCTCCCAATATTTTAAATTCCAGCATGGCAAATTTATCAACCTACTTCTATCCTCTTCTGTGAGCAAGATTGCTTTGTGCTATATTTCTCAATGAGAAACAAACAGCTTGGTCAGAACAGGTGGATTCTCTGCAAGGATATATATGTTGCAGCTTTTAATATTTAGTGCTATGGGAGAATGCTCTGGATATGAGAGGGATAACTGTAATGGATCCATCAAGGAAACTGGTCCTAATAATTTAATGAAAGATGCTTCACATTGCAAATATAGAGAAGTCTTGATTTGTTCCCTGTAAAAGTGCCTTGTGTTTACTATTATGAAAGTAATATTTTACATGGGATACTAATCAACAACATCATGCGAAGACAAGAATTTGATGACACACATTAAATTGAACATCTCTGCTAGAATTAAGAAAGATTGAAAACTGCAACAATAATAAGAACTACACATTATTCTAATTAAAGTTGTCCTGGTTCATTTGCACAAGTAAACTCAGGAATGTTATCAAAGAGCAACTAATCTGATTAATCACTTAATCACAACAGAATATAGATAAAGTTGCCTTACAACATGATGTTAGGCCATCAAGAATGCTGCTGTATATTCTGACTATCACAACACTCCAAAGTCTCAAGCAGAATTGCATCAGGTGAACTGAATGTCGGAAGTTTCAAACTAAAATTCAGAATCTGTGAACGAGGAAGTATGAATGATATTACAAAAAAAAAACAACCCTCAACAGAATGAATGGAAATAAATTTATGGAAAAAAGTATATGGAAGCTACTTGGAATAAAATGAAAATTTATGCTACAAAGTGTCACAGAAGTGTGCAAAATTAAGTTAATGAGATATGAAAAAGATGCTAGTGTTAATGATGAAGAGCAAGAGACTGTGGATGAGGAAAAATGCCCCTAACTGAATGATTGCTACAAAACTAGGGATGGGAGAAAGCTACTGTATAATATGCATATAAAGAAAGTGATAGATGCAAAGAATGTAGCCAAACAAAGAAAGGAATAACTGGAAATAAAAGAGGCACAAAAATGCAGAATACTTTTGATAGACATTTTTTTAAAAAAAAATGGTTTTGGAAGTGAGTGAAGGAAACTAAACAAAGGACCTCCTGCAGAGTGAATGAAATTAAAAGTGACAACATAATTTGGGAAGCAATTGAAGTGAGAGAATCGTGCATAGCCAAACATGAAAGTGTTTGATTATATAAGTTTCAACTGTGGCTTATTAGCCAAGCTATAGCTTAGCATAATGAAGGAATAGGTAGTGATGGGAATTTGGGGAAGTGTCTCCAATGTTCTCTCCTTGCCCCGAAGTGAAAGTATCAGATCTCATTTGAACAAAGTGGCAGGCAGACAAAAGTGGTCCCATGTCTTAAAACTGCTTAGGGTAGCAAAATATGGGACTCAAGACATTAAGGAAGGGATTAAATTGGGAATTTTTGAAGTCCACTTGGCAGTTTCCCATTTTTCATTCCTCTCTTCCTCTCCATTCTGGGCCTATTTTGTCTTCAGGCTAGCCTTCTCCATAGGAGAGCCACTCTCGATGCCTGGTCCTTTTAAGTCTCTTTTCTATCCTTGGATTATTTCACGATCAGAACTGTACTCAGCATTCCGTATTTTAATTCTCATGTGGGAATGAGTATCTGCAGACAGCAGCATTGATCTGCCAGCAGAACACCCAATCTACTGCCATGTTTCAGGACATAAAGAACCCCCCCCCCCCCATTTAACTCACTTGTTGAAGATAAGTCTTTTTAAAATTTTGTATAGTTGATATATTACTGAGAACTTCATAGGATGGTTGCTTTTATGGGAGGGGCTCTTCCCCCAACCCTCTGCTTCTTGGCGTCTCTGGTCAGCTTCAGTTACAACTGACCTTCTTCAGCCCCTTCCGTTTCCAGATGGGCTTCCTTGTGACAGCAAATGTGGAACCATTTGGAAGAGTTCAGTATGCTGGCTCGGTCAGCATATCATCCTGTTTGTAAGTCACTCAGAAAAACTTACACAAGCTTCCTGGCAGATACCATAATCATGGAATACCCTTTCAAGAGACCACCATTATCTTGTTTCTTCAAACCCCCCTCCCCTAATTGCCACTCCTTTCATGGAGGAGGAAGGCTGCAAATGACTACTCAAATGGAAAGAAATGGCGGTTTACAGTTAAGAAAACATAAAAATTATCAAAAACATAGAATAAAATAAGATAAAGAATACAAAATCTGCTCATCATTACTGATGATCAAAATTTAACTCCAAATGTGACTACAGCTTGTTCTTTTTTTAATAATATCACTGAAAGCCATAACTATGAATTCTGGGTGATGCTCCCAGATTGCCATGACAGATGCCATCCTATGAATAATGGGAAGCGAAGATGGGTGCCTTTCCCTGTCATCCCTTCAAGGCAGACCAGGGGATGCCAGAGATATGAATGCTAATGCCACTTTTGCCATAAGGTTACAGTAACATAATGTAATACTTGCAATTCAGGAGGTGTTTCCTCCCCTCCCTATATTGTCATGAGAACTAGGGAGGACAAGAAACTTTCTCAGATTATATTTCTTTCCCTAACTCAGATTTCTTTTATCTGATTATTGCCTGGGTTATGGCTCTTCCTCCCAACTTGGTTCCTGAGAGTTTGTTCCTATTGTCCATCACATGCCCTCAACAATCAATGGGTGAATGTGGTACAGTTCTGCCTGGAAAATTCGTCTGGAAGCTCTCCTTGTAAGTTTGATATGTATAGGTAGGTGGGCACAGTCTTTGCTCTTCTCTTCTTTCCAGAATCTCCCCTTGTAATTTGTGTTTGGAAGTTTGACTGAAATGTGTCCAAAGGGTATGGTAGAAGGAACATTTATTGGTTGACCTCTGCAGGAGGCAACTGCTGGCTGAAAGTAGCTTGTCGCTTATTTGGTAAAACAAGGCGGCTCCTATCTTCTTAATGGGATGTACGTTTAGAATGACTGAAGAACAAGAATGCCTATTAAAATAGTGAAAGCTCCCTGAAGGTGTTTTTGGGGATGGGAGTGATGGAAATAAATCAAAGATGAAATGTAAAAAAAAAAGAGGGTTAAAATAAAAGATAATACCCTTGCATTTTTTTTTATTTTGCATTTTGGAAATCCTCCCAAGATGAACTGATTCCTACATCAATCACTACAATTAATGTTACCATTCTTCCTATATTGAACGGACTCCCATTTGAAAACAGCAAAGTCCATTCCTTTCAAGCCCTTTAACAGTTGCCTCCTATGTGATGTTTTATTTCATTGTCATTTTTTACGGACAGTAGATGGGGCTGTATCACAATGAGAGGGACACTACCTATGAAATGGTAGTTTCCTGAGTTAAATGGATCCATAAATTGTGTGGAAAATAAAGTCCCAGATAAGATGCTGTCTCTGCATGTTTCTTACCAGATCTTAAGCAAACGTTGCTAGCTCATGGAAACTGTATTGGAAAGCAGCAACTACTCTCTCGAAGAGATTGTGTGTTGTTCATCAGTAAAACATACCCTGGGGGAGGGGGAGGGTAGAGTTCACAATCTGATTCCTCAATTTAGATTCACTAGAAGTTACCTGAAGCAAGACAAAGGAAGCGAAATCTATGGTGCATTGTGGGGCACGAGCTTCGTCAAGACACTTGGCAAAGGAGCAGCCTTTCGAAAGAAACACGAGAGGAGATTGCCCAGAATGCGCAGAGAATTTTTGCTGTCACTGCATTCTGTCAGTGCAGACATCGTCTCTCTGCCAGGAGAGTCCCCAGGATTTGACAGGAATGTCTTGCACATATCCTGTGTAGTAAAGACACCCCGGGGAGGAAGCAATCTCCTCCTGGTTGCCAAGTACTCAGGCAACATGGGTACTTCGTCAGTGGCTTTGCAAGCCATATAAATAGAGTCTGCGTGGCAAAGGGTTAAAGCTGCATTGCTGGGCTTACAGTCAGTGAGGGCAGATACAAACTTTGTGCCATCCTTAGACTCTAATGTGTACTGACACCAGCTTCCAATAAGGTCTGTCTTAAGGATCAGCCACTGGGTCAAGCATAGTTGAGAAGAGGAACGCAGATTGTACTTTTCAGAGTTTCCCAAGATTCTTGAGTTGTTTTCCCCTTTAGGATTTTCTCAGGGTTTGTATTAAAGGATTTTACTGTTACACTGTGATTTCTGTGGCATATTTAACTACAGTACTATATTTGTGTGCTTC
>JANHJO010003188.1:44404-60984 GCA_032468235.1 Pseudoxyrhopus heterurus
AATTAATTAAAGGACTTCTATGGTTACCCATCTTATGTGTCACAACACTAGGTGGTTCACAAAATCACAAAAAACTAAAGGAAACAATAAAAGCATCCAAAAAACAAAACGTGACACCCTAATCAATATTCTTTAATCCATCAACAATTAAATAAATGAGGGGTGTCCAAAATAATTTGCGCCACTACATTTCTAGACCAGTCACAATTTCGAGATAGTCTCCATGTAACTCCATGTAATGTAGAATGGAGAGATAGACATTTTAGGTGAGTATTATGTAAGAAAGATGTAGTGGAAACTGTTCTTAGTATTTGGATTTATCTTTGGTAAATTAGGTTAAAGAAAATGAAATTTTATTTTCTCCCATTAAGTTCTGGTAAGAGTTAATTTAGGTTTAATCCTTTCCCCCCCCAATTGGCTTTGCTTTTCAGCCTCAATTCTCACTAGAATGCTATGAAAGAAAGAAAGGATGAGGCAGCTCATTTGTTGCCTTGAGAGAGGAGAATATTGAAAGTGAAGATATATGCAGAATGTCCCGAACAATGGAGTGAAGGTAACTTGCAACTCAGATTCCTCAGTCCAGCTTATCGTTCGTAACTCAGGGCCTTGAAGGTGTGTAACATTCTGCCACCTGCTTCTACTTCCAGAGCTACCAGATCTGTCTGCCAAAATGTGGAAAATATTAGATGGCAGCAAAAAAGTCAGAGTTTTCTAATGGTGGTCTAACTGTTTGCAGCCCAAATATGGTATCTCTCACCACAATTAGTATTGAAGATAAATGTTAGAGAGGTGTCTGCAGGATCAGAGGTTTTTGTCAAAACGATGAAAGCATGGTACTGCAACAGGAGCTCTGCCTATTTGATATGTGTACACACCATCATAATCCACTTACAAAAGGCTTGGAACTTGTGTTGCAATAGCACGATGTGGTTTTGTCATTTTGGTCCCTATGAATGGCTTTGGTGCCACAGTAAGGTTAACCCTCTCAGCAAGATAGATACCTCCATATCTAGATTTACAATGCAGAAAATCAGAATGGGGAGTGCTTCCTAAACGAAGAATCGACTCTTTCAGGGACTTGATTTTCCTTATAGATCAAACTGTCATTCTGAGCCATTCCTGGAATCAGCAAAGAGCAAGAAATCTTATTTAATGTGCTCTAAGTCATCCATTCCTCTTGGCAAGAAGAAAGAAGACCATCACTAATCATTCCTTCCTTCATTTATTTCCCTCCATTTCAAGCCTATCTTAGCACCGGAGCAAAAGAGAAATGTTTCCTAATGCCAAGAAGAGTGGTGAGGGGTTAATGGCAATTCAAGGTAGCCTGTATCAAATCTCTTTAAATCTAACTTGAGAACAGTTTTTTTAAGGATTGTCTGAATGCAAAAGCCACTTTAATCATATGAATCCCATGCCTTATTGAGTAGTAAGAGAGTATTATTCATTTTTTGTGACCCTGAGGTTCCAAGGACATGCTGGGCTGACAGCCAAAGTAATACAACCTCAATAATGATAATCTATTCTTAAAGTTAACATGATGGCTATTTCACAAAGGCTTTGCAGATTGGAGGAAGGTTAGATGTTCCAGCCTCAAGAACTGCTTGAGTTAGCAGTTGTTTTACTGTATGAGAAATGTATTCAAGTAAAACACATTTTAAAGAGAAGGCAATAGCATAAAATACAGAAAAGGCATATATGTGGAATGCCTTTCATTTGAACTAAGTTGAAAAATCACCAATAGCATAACTTTCCCAAACAATTTGAAGTAGAGTACATTGGGTTTTTTTGTTTTTTAAAAATGCATATGAAAATAGTCTGAATCTGTGGGCTGCCAAATATCAGCTCAGAGTAAACTATTAGGAGTGGCTCTTTACAAGGTAACAGAGTTCCTCATTCCCAGCATACAGCAACGAAAAAGGTTCTCAATACAGGCAGAAATCCAAAGACTGTGGGATGAAAAATTTAAAATAACAATCGCTAAACTCTGCCTAAAATGTCCTCCAGTAACAAAAGCACAGCAAAGTGTGACACACAGCATGGAAAAAATATCAAAAGAAAATTTACCAGAGGATTGTGCCCAGGTGGCTTGGCAATAGTGCTGCAATCCACCCCAATATGAATAAACAGTGTAAGGCTCTGAAAGAAATTGGTTCAATTTTAAATTGTTGGATAAAAGTCTTGTAATTTGCTTTTAAATTGCAGATATTTTAAAATCTTTTAAATTGCTGATGAAAGTGATATCCAACACATTTCCATTCAGAGAGACTCCTACCAAATCAATCCTAGGAACTATGTTGTACTGCATTAAATAAAATTATTCCTTTTTTCCCCAAATAAACCATATTGTATAGGATTGCACTATAAGTCAATCTCCCAGACATCCTTTTCATTCCCCTGAGTTCAGCAGAATAATTTCTGAACGGACATAACTGAGACTGTACTGCATTTCAGTAAACATTTATGTAGTTTACTTGTCCCAAATCTCACAGCAGTCATTTATTGGGCAATGCCTACTTCTCCAGTTCAAGTTTTAAGTGAGCGAAGAGAAGTTTCTAATGACTGTTCCAACCTGGGCACTATTTTACAGTGTAAATCTTTCCCTTCTCTTTTGCCATTGACAGGAGCAGAAGTAGCATTGGGTTAATGTAAGTGCCACCCTCTGAAGCATAAACCACCCTTCATTTGAAATATATTTTTAATTCATGGCACAACTTCTCAATAAATGTTGAGGTATGAACAAGGATTGGAGTTTTCATTCCCATTCTCAACTTTTAGAAGTGGGATTAAAGGAGCATTTGATAAAAAAGCAGTAATACCTTCATAAAGTATTTAGATGAGAGAATAGAAGGGGAACTCGTCAGATTGGCAGATGGCACCAAGCTGGCAGGAAACAGCCAACACCCCAGAAGATAGGCTCAAGTTCCAGATGGATCCAATAATTTGAACACTGGGCCCTTTCTAATAAAATGAAATTCAATGTAGAGAAATTAAGGTTTTACACTTAGGCAAGAAAAATCAAACGTACAGGTACAGACTAAGTCAGGCCTGTCAAACTGGTGGCCCACGAGCCGGATGTGTCACACGCAGGCCATGACCACCCCGGCTCCACAAAGGCAAAAAAAATCACGATATGTCACAATTTGTCACGTGATGCGACCGAGTTTTGACATCCATGGACTGGGTGAAACTTGGCTTAATGCCAGTAACTGTGAGAGGGATTCACGTCCTAGTGGACAATCACTTGCATATGAGCCAGCCGTGTGCTGCAGCCACCAAAAAAGCCAATGCAATTCCAGGCTGCATCAACAGAGGGTTCAAATCAAGATTACGTGTAGTATTAATACCACTCTGTGTAATGCTTTGGTAAAACCACACTTGGAACATCCAGTTTTAGTCACCACAATATATAAAAAAAATGTAGAGACTCTGGAAAGTGTGCAGAGAAGAGCAACAAATTATTATTAGGGGGCTGGAGGCTAAAACATATGAAGAACGGTTGCAGGAATTAGTCATGTTTAGTCTAGTGAAAAGAAGGACCAGGGGAGACATGATAGCAGTGTTCCAATTTTTGAGGGGCTGCCAGAGGAGGGTCAATCTCTTTTCCAAAGCACCAGAAGGCAAGACAAAAAGCAATGGTTGGAAACTAGCCAAGGAGAGAAGCAACGTTGAACTAAGAGATTTCCTGACAGGGAGAACAATTCATCAGTGGGACGGCTTGCCTTCAGAAGTTGTGGGCGCTCCAACACTGGAAGTTTTGAAGAAGAGACTGGAAAGCCATTTGTCTGAAATGATATAATAAGGTCTCCTGCTTGAGCAGGGGGTTAGACTAGAAGACCTCCAGGTCCCTTCCAACTCTGTTATTCTATTATTCTGTTAACTATGAAGGCTTCCAGTGTATGGAAATGTATCAATATCTCACTTTGCAGATACGATTTACTGACACATCTTATTGTCCAGTGCTGCCTTTCGATTTATAGTTTATAGCATTATATGGGATGCTTATTTTAAATGGAAATATAACTGGATATATTTTGATAAGATTATGGTTTGCTATTTCAATTTGTCTACCCCGCCCTTCCCGTGCCCACTCCGTCTCCTCGTCCTTTCTGTATTATGGGGTGCAGAGTCATTTTTCTCCTCAGGCTCCTTGTTAAAAATGTTTTTAGAGGACAGATGAGATTTAATGAAGGCCCCCTCCCCCAAGCTGTACGTCTTTTATTGCATCTTTTGAAGATTTTATTTTGCATCTTAACCGTGTGGAGACCAGAGAACAAAACGGTTATTGAAACTGCTCAATGTCTGCACAGTCACATTTTAAAAATAGCCAGGTTAAGAAACAAACAAACACACACACACACACACACACTTAAAAACCATTTGTGTCACCATATCACCTCATCTACTGCATGTGAATAGCTGACATCCCTGCAGGGACTGGGGTAGCCATGGAGGATCGTTAAAATGGCTTAGAAATGCAGAAATAAATAATGACAACCCCCCCCCCCAGATCATTGGAACTACGTTATAGGTAGTGAAATAACTTGGCTCTTTTAACTGTAACCTAACCTGTTAAATTCAATCAGTTTTATCTGAGGCTGTGGACAGATTGAGTGATCAATCTCTATTACCTTGGGCTACCCCTCCCTTTCCTCTTCATGGGTCCATTTTTCTTATTTGTAGACATTTCAGTTCATTTCCCTGAGCCACATTCAGCTTAACGACCGATCTGAAAGACTATTGCAATTGGGGAAGGGGAAGGGGGGTTTCCTCAAACACCCAGAAGGAAAAAAACAGAACCAAAAAAAAAGGGAGGATTGGTTTGGGGACAGAAGGAAGGAGGAATAGCACAGCCAGGCCAGACTGAAAAGTGGTACATTTTTCAGCTATTATCATAGGCAGCTTTGGATGGCTTTTTAACCCTCTCCCCACCCTGGATGAGCCAGAGATAGAGTAGGTATTCTCCCCACACATCAGAACTGGGATGAGGACACCGCAATTAGCTCAGCTGCAATCAGAGCGCTGACCACAGCCTGGTCTCTATGGCACCTGGAACTTTGAGTCTGGCAGCTCAAAACCTCTTTCACACATTGACATGACAAAGGTCAGCGTGGAAGTCATTCTGGCTTGCTGAGGGTCCATCTTTGGCTGCTCCCCCACCGTCTCTCTCCCCCTTTCCACCCACTCTCTGATACGGAGGATCTGGGGTCAAAGGGCCAAAGGAGGAGGGCTGGAAAGGAGGCCACGCAAATGGCTTATGTTGCAAGAACTCTGAATGATAAGCAAAGTGCCTCCTTATGTCCTGCTTTGCTCTAATTGTCTTAAATGTGAGGCTGATCAATATTAGCTTTCAACTCCATTGAATCTCATTATATGGTATGTCAGAATGTCTGCTGCAGTGTTTACACATGCAGTGTTTACGCAGAAGGGGAGGTGATACCTGATCTCCCCCCAGTACCTCACACAGGAAGAGGAGGAGCCCCTTCCTCCAGGTATATAAGCTCGTTACCTTGTAAAAACTTCCTCCTTTTCTTTGTTACATCTTAAGGAGAGCAGCCAGGTGGCTACATGGCTGCAATGATACACGTGGCTAGTTTAGTCAGTTATCTATTTCTTTATTATTTTGTTCTTAATAAATACATTTTAAATTTAAGAACAAATGAGTCATGTCTCCTTTCTTCACCACATCGCTATGGCCACGACTCTATCCAGATTTACCTCTAACAAGGTAAATATTCCTCGTGCAAAATCTGTATGATGCCACTAACAGAAACAGCAAGGATGCCCCTCCCGAGAAGAAGTACAGTTCAGGTCGTCTCCTTTTCCTGCCTCTCCAGAATCTTTCTCTTTTCCCAAGGAGCACATTCCCTGGTGATGCAAAACGATGGAGCACTTAACAGCACAATCTGGGTCACTGCAGTGTAGACCAGTGAAAGAATCAATAGACTAAACCGTCACTAGATCGAATCCACCCCCACCCCCCAAAGAATGAAGAGCAATTGGAGGTTTATCTTCAGCTTAATATTTCCCACTTTAATAAACTCAGAACTGGGAAGACAGAATTCAGCATTGCGAGATGTCATCTTTGCCAAGAAAGATGAGATCTATGAGATCTTTTCCCCAACTTAACTGAAATATCTCAAAAATATTTTTTTTTCCTTCGTAAAATTATATGGGCTGATTTCTCTTATTTTTTTAAAAAAGAGAAGTTTTTAGCGTTTCAGCCCCATGTGCAGGATTCTCTGTCGGACATGTCTAATCTGCGGCCCACAGGCTGCATGGGCCCCACAAGATAATAAAGAATGTTAAAAAATAAAAAAGAAGTTTGTTATTTATAGCCATTAACTATACGTATTATATATTTTATATACACCCCAAGAAAATTCCTCTTCACTCAATGTGGTCCAGGCAAGCCAAAGAGTTGGACACCCACGTCTAAGTCATGATCTTGTGATATGTAAATGTGATGCTTAGTTTAATATAAAAATACAAGAATGGTGCACTTGTGTTTCTTAAATTCTAAGGACTAGCAAGAGGGAAGCACAATTAACTTGATAATCTAAAGATGGGGAAGGATAAGAGAAGACTATTCAAGTGATTACTGGATTCGGTGCTTTTGTTTGAGAGAAACCTCTCCCGTTCCAGCATCCAGTCTCTTCTATCTCCTGCCAGTCTGGCATTACTCACTCTTCATCAATCCTGCCCCTGAAATTTCTTAATTTTATGGGGCTTTGTCTTCAGGGTGGAAGAGATCATATTAAGTCCATTCATTAAAACAAATAAGTTACAAACCTGGAATAAATGTTGAAAACGTGTGAGATTGAGAGAAGACATCTATGTGCTTTGATCTCAGTAGCTGTTAAAACACTTTCACTGAGGCTTTTTGACAAGCCTTCACCCTTTTCCAGAGGATCCCACATTCCCCACTCTGTTACTGGGAAGTGGGATTCCTTGGGCTTCATTTCCCTATAGCAATAGCACTGTTGTTTATATACCACCTATCAGGGCTTGCAACCCTCTCTAAGCAGTTTACAATGTCAGCCTCTTGCCCCCAACAATCTGGGTTCTCATTTTACCCTCCTCGGAAGGATGGAAGGCTGAGTCGACCTTCAGCCTGGTGGGATTCAAACTGCTAAATTGCAGGCAGATGGTGCTAATTACATGCTCTCTAACCTCTGCTCCACCAAGGCTCCTTGGCTATGACTTTGGTCTCTTGCATCTCCCAAGAGCTGCGTCATGGGGGCCCACACTCAAAATTACAGGGAAAAGTGAAGTGGGCTTCTGGAGCCTCGGAATAGCATTCCCCAGGAGCTCTGCTCATCCCAGGCCTTTCCCAATGGAAGATATGGAAAGAGAATGAAGCCAGCTCACTGCTGAGCTGTCACTTCACACAGACCTTGCATCCAGATACAGTGATTCTCCACAGATACTGGATAGAGTGATTCTTCAGTGATTCTTCACACATGACAGCAGCCCAGTATGCTTGCTAAAAAAAACCGGTTGCCTTTGGACCCCCCCCCCCAAAAAAAGCTAACCTACCAATAATATATAGCTTTAATAAGTAGGCTCCTACAGAAAAGTCACAAGAGCAGCTGAGCTGTTTTGCTCAAGCAAAGGAAGGAAGCTGAATATAAATGTCTCGTCATCAAGCCAAAAGGGCCTCACTGTCCAACAGAGGACAGTGGTAGTAGGAAAATCCAATCAACGAGTAGAGAAAAAAGCAGGCATGAGAAAGCATTTGGAAATTATTTAGCTAGGGTTAGACCATCTCTATAAAATTGTTAGACAAAATTAAGTAGGTACATGAAATGACCCACCATTTATTGTCTTTAATCCAATCTAGGCACTCTCGTTCCTGAGATGAGGTTGTAAAGTTTGGAAAGTGCTAAAATCTCTGAAGGACTTTGAGAATTTCTTTTTACTCAGCAATTTAATTCTGTCCCACTACAACTCTCCCTGTCCCTCCCAGCATCATCCCAATAATAAATAAATAATAAATACTAATAATAAATAAATTCTCCCTTCAACTTTACTATCATTCTATTTCACAATTACAAGAGTAGAGTTAACTGCACAGATGAAAGCCATGGAATTTTTTAGTCCTGAAAGGAGTTTAAATCAAATCAAACACACTGGATGGATGGATGGATGGATGGATGGATGGATGGATGGATGGATGGATTTATAAAGAATTTTAAGGTACCCATTAATAGGACTGAAAACTAATTATGCCTATTATTAATTATTTATCGTATGCCACATTCACATCATATTTCAGTAAAAAGGAAGATGGGTAAAATACAAAACTTAGTATATAAAATCTGAAATCTTAATAAGAAGTTTACGCATTTATAGCTACGTTGCAAATATAATTTTTTATTTCATTTGTCGCAGACAGGAAATCAGCGAAATCTCCATTATAGTTTCTGTTTTGACACTCTGTCATTATGTTTTGGATATTTTGTTTTAGTTGATGAACAAACAATTATCTGGAAATCGTGCCATTTAAGGATCCAAAGGAAGGAATCATATATTTGAAAGTTGTCCTCTGGAAAAGAAGTCTGCTTTCTGTGGGTCAGGGAGTCATTCTTAAAAGAGAGATTCTCAGAAAGGTTGCCATGATCTGATTCTCCTAAAGATACAAATCAATCAGTTCCAAATTGCATTTAAAATGGTTTTAGAAGGTTTGCCTGGGATAAAGCACTTCAGGCTCCTAATGACTAAGTAATCTTCATATAAAAATAATTACTTCCACAGAGGAAATGAGAGGTTTGAGAGGAGAATTTTAACATCTGTGCTGATCCAAAACATATTGTGACATGAGCTGTGTGGCCAACGGTATTCCCTTTCCCTGCTGGCTCAACTTAAAATTTTAATAACCATGACCAAGCAGCCTTTTTCATACCTAGGAAAGAGAACCTTGTGAATGTTTTACCCTCTTCCCTGGTCACAAAGAAAGAAAAAAATACGGAACACAGATCACTCCAATTGCCTGTCAACACTGGGCGACCCTGAGATTTTCAAGCATTTTGCCAGCAATGGAGCAGCTGGGCCGAAGTGTGAGAGAAACAACCAAGGGTGCTATTCAGCCAGTTCCGACAGGTTCCGGAGAACCAGTAGTGATAATTCGGAGAACCGGCAAACACCACCTCTGATTGGCTGACCGTGGAAAATACCACCTCTGATTGGCTGACTGCATAGCCACGCCCACAAAGCCATGCCCACAGAACCGGTAGTACAAAAATTTGAATCCCATCACTGAATATACCTGATATATATAAGCTTATAAGCTTATGAACATAGACATTGACTCAAGAGAAGACAGAAAAGCCCTTGCTAACCTTTTACTAGAAGTTTTGAACTGCAGCTTGCTCTGCCAGCAGGATTCTGTGCTTCACATATGTAATCTCCGCTATCTTCGGTGCTAAGATGCCTCATTTCAAGAATGGCAATAGAATCTACGAATGACATTTGGACATTTTCACTGGCATGGAGCTCAGTATCGTTTCTGTACCACACCACTCTGATTTCGGGAGAACCAGTGATTTTACACTCAAGTCGCGTGGAGTCACCATGTTTCACGACGTTGAGTGGTTCGAGCCTCTTAGCAAACTTTGGCGGTTCTAAGAAGAAAGAGCAAACATTGAAAGTGGATCAGTAGCAAGGAAAGGAATCCTCACTTTATTTACCGTATATAGTAAAAGAGAAAGAAAGGAAATTTATTCTGTGTAGCAGCAGAGAGAAGAGAACTCCAATTGTTTTGTGTATTTTACAATGCACAATGGAATGCAATTTAGAAAAAAAACCTTCATCAAAAGGAAGACTAAGAGAGATATGAAAGAAGAAACACAGAAGCCATTAGCACACCTGTTATAATCAGTGTGGTTGTACAAGAATCGCTGCCGACATCGTTGGATACTTGGCAAATATAATTCCCACTTTTTAAGCCATCCACTGAATAAAGATTTAAGAAACCAGTTGACCCTTCAATCCCAAATACACAGTTAGGTCCAGGTGCAAGCTCTAAATCTTCTTTAAACCACTTTATTTTAAAAGGCGGTGTTCCCTTCAAGACAACTTTAAATTCCACAGTGGAGTCAGGAACTGCTTCTTGGCTTTCTGGTTTTGCCAGGAAACTTGGTGGTTCTAAATGTTTTAAGAGATAACAGAACGGATTAAGTTTTGGCACAAGAAACATAGACCAAAAGGCATCATCACAAAAGAGAGAAAGATGAAGAAGATGGCAAGAAGTTAAATTCTAAAGCTAGAAAACATGAAAGAACATTTTTAACTAGGTTAACAGACTACTGTGAAATTGAAACTGGACAAGAATTGGATTTTATACATTACAGAATTGAGAAAGAAGATAGGAAACCAAACCTTTCACGGCTAAGATGGCACTACACGAGTCGCTTCCTGCAATATTAGTCACACCGCAAGTGTAATTTGAGGAATCGGTCAACTCTAGGTTATTGATCTCTAGTGATACGGTGTTCTCGTGGCATAAACTTCTGTATTTTGCACTATCGGATATCTCTTTTCCATCTTTATACCATTTTGCTGAAATTGGAAGTGATCCAGAAACTTTGCATTCCATACAAATAGATGATCCAAGAATTTTATTCATTTTTGACAATTTTTTGGTAAATGAGGGTGGAATTGCTTGATCTGACCAGGGGGAGATGATAAAGACAAATAGTTACTCATTCCTTGTTTGTGAGCTTCTCTGTGAAAATACTTAGGAAATTTTAAATGACATGCTAATTGGACTAAAGGTAAATACAAACCTAATACAGTCACAACAGCCTCACAAGTATGGCTTCCATAATCATTCTCAACTTTAAAAGTATAGACACCACTGTCTTCCTTCACTACCGATTCCATTCTGAAACTGGCCACATTATTGTCAAGGCTCATAGTGTAAAATCGACTGGGCATAAGCTGTTTCCCATCTTTAAACCATTTGACTTGAAGTTCTGGGGTTCCCGACACGGTACATTCCAGAGTCACTGGGTCTCTTTCAGTCACTTTAACTGATTTTGCCTTTTCTATGATCTGAGCAGGTTCTGAAGTAAGAAGCAAAACAAAAACGTGTTGAAGTCTTCCTATGCACAGGTTGGCAGACGATGAGAATTCACATTCGAAATAGAGATTAAAAAAAACTCACACACCTTGTGCTAACAGTAAAGCAAAGCACTTTTCAACTCCTGCCTCATTCTTTGCCTGGCAGGTGTATCTCCCACTGTGACTAAGGTCTACCTTCTTGACCTTCAGTTTTGCAATATTTTGCTCAAAGGTAATGTGGAAGTTCTCATCATTTTCAAGGATTCTCTCGTCTTTTATCCAAGATACCAATAGTGGCTGGGAACCAGCCACGACACATTGAAATGTGGCAGATTCTTTCAGAACAGCGTTGATATTTTCTATCTTCTTAATGAATGAAGGAGGCTCTGTGGTTTTGAAGACAAGTCAAGAGAAGGTTTAAAATTGTGTTGAAGAAGAGGAAATAACCCCCCCCTCCAGCAAAATCTTTGATGGACGTTTCCTCCTGTACTGCCACACGTAAACTAACCTTTCAGGCTGACTTTTGTGCTACATGAACAACTTCCGCCTTCGTTTGATATAACACACTGGTATTCACCAGCATCTTGGGAATCACAGTTCATTGTTTGAAGGGCAAATATAAACTGTTTATCAACGATGGTATATTTTTTGCTGCTTCGAATCTCAGTGTTGTTCTTTAGCCAGATTACATCAAAGGGTGGGGTGCCTGTGACTTCGCATTCTAATACAGCATCATAACTTTTTACCACCTCCACAGGCTTCAGCTCCCTTACAAATGTGGGAGGTTCTGAATTGGTAGAAAAAAAGAAAACCATCTCAGGGGGGGGGAAAAAGAAGAGAAATCCAGCAATGCAGGTGAACGAAGCCAGAAAGGATGACTAACCTTTCACTTTCAGTTCAGTGCTGCAGCTCTTGCTACCTGCATCATTACGAGCTTCACATATAAAAGTCCCACTATCCTCCACCATAGCATTGATGATCTTAATGGTGGCAATGTTGTCCACAAAGGAAATTTCGTATTTATCAGAGTCGAATACTTCATTCCCATCAAAATACCAAGCCACATGGATTTTCGGTGTGCCGGCTACCTGGCATTCGAAAGTGGTAGACTGCCCTTTCCTCAAAACTACTACAGGGCTAGGCTTCTGTATAAATCTGGGTGGTTCTAAAATTTGGAGGAGGAAAATACATTCAGAAATGATATACTGAAAAACACAATTGGCATTTTTAAGAGCTAAGAAGAAGGGCACAACTATATATGTGCATCACTTCCTTGCACATGATAGCCCTGTATAAAATGCAATTAATAACCACAGGAGAAAGAAAATGCAGACCTTTCACAAAGAGAGTTGCTTTGCAAGTAGTTGACCCGACATCATTGCTGATTTGACAGATATAATTTCCTGAGTCAGATAGCTTGGCTGAAAAGAGTTCTAACACGCTCGAAGTGTCATCCTTATACACTGAGCGAGAGGCTCCCGAAAGGAGTTCTTTGCTATCTTTGATCCATTTGATTTGTAAGGGAGGTGTGCCGCTCACAAGAGTTTTGAGTTGGACTCTAGCAGCGGGTATAACATCTTGGGACTGTGGTTTCTCGACGAAACTTGGGGGTTCTACGAAAAGTGAGAAGAAAAAATGCCCCCAAAGGTCATCAATGATACCGGAATGAAGAAGATGCAGAATGAAAGAAAAATGCAAAATGATTTGCCAATAAGAAAAAAGACATCCAAACCTTTAACAGTTAAATATGCACTGCACTGGTTTTGTCCTGCTTCATTTGTTGCTTCACAAGTGTAAGATCCACTGTCTGAACCTTGCAGCTGATTGACCTCCAAGAAGGCTGTATTATCGTGGAAAGAATATTTGTGCTTTTCACTAGCACTTATCTCCTGGCCATCCTTGTTCCACTGGATGCTTATTGGATGTGACCCAGATACAATACATTCAAGGTGAACAAAAGACCCCTTAATGCTATCCATTTTCTTTAGCTTTTTGGTGAATTTGGGTGGTATGATCAGATCTATCAAAGACAGACCAAAGAGAAACAAATTAGATCAAGCCGTCTATGTTTGCCTTGTAGCCCGAAAAAACTGAAGTGCCATGAAAAGAGAAATATATTGTACACACCTAAGACATTAATGCTAGCTTTACAGCTGCTGCTCCCAACATCATTTGAAACCTCAAATGTGTATTCACCACTATCTTTCTTTTCTGTAGAGACAATCTTTAACATGGAAACTGTATCAGTAACACTGATCTTGTATTTAGGGCCAAAGGTCAGTTCCTTCCCATTTCTCAACCATTTGGCACTAATGTCTTTTGTTCCTGAAAATTTACACTGCAAAGTAGCTGGGTCGCCTTCCGTGACATCAATGGAAACAGCTTTATCAATGATCGTGGCAGGTTCTGTAATACATACAGGAATAAATATGAGCTGTAATGTTTACTAAAGATAATGTTATGTATCCTAGAACCGAGAGTAGGCTACACAGACCTTTTACAGTTAGCAAAGCAGAACATCTTTGGATGCCGGCTTCATTTTTCGCCTGACAAAAATATTTCCCATCATGCTTCACTTCAATGGCTCTGATCATGAGAGTAGCCACATTGTTCAGAAAAGTCATTTTTGTGTTGTCGTCTTCAATAATGTCATCATTGTCTTTCAACCATGAAATTGTTATTGGCATGGAGCCTTTAACTGTTGCCTGAAACACTATGGTGCCTCCTCGGAGAGAGCTAATGTTCTCAATCCTCTTCACAAATTGTGGGGGCTCTATTGGAAGAATAGATATTGAGTGAATAGTGGCACCATCAACAATATTAGCATAAAAAGACAGATTTTCTAAGTAGCACCAACCTTTCAGGGCCAATTCAGAGCTACAGACACAGCTTCCTACATCGTTTGTCACCCTGCACTGGTATTCACCAGCATCTGATGAATCAAACTTGAACACTTGGATGCTAAACAAGGACTTCTCAGTGGTTATTCTGTGCTTTCTGCTACTCCTCACGGGCTTGTTGTCCTTTAGCCAATATACCTCCAGTGGGGGAGTACCTAAGGCCTCACACTCCAGTATTACATCTGAGTCTCTTAATACTTCCCTGGGTTCAAATTCCTTGATAAAATATGGTGATTCTAAAGTATAAGACAGAAAAAAGAGAGTAGGAATCTTTCCAAGACACAATAGTCTTATTGAGAAAATTTGGCAGGAAGAGTATTTAAGATACATGTATACACACACAAACACACACACACCTTTTACTGCCACCATACTACTGCAGGTCTCTTTCCCAGCGTCATTTTTCACCTCACACATATATACACCACTGTCTTCAATGGTGACATCCAGCAGACTCAGTACTGCTGTAGCATCCATCAGAGTCATCTTATACTTGTCGCTCTCTTTAATCTCTCGATCATCCTTAAACCAAGAGATTTTAAGTTCAGGGGTGCCCTTTACTTTGCAGTCCAACTGGGCATATTCTCCTTTCTTAAATAACAGCGAAGGCTCCAGCCTTTCCGAGAAAGAAGCAGGTTCTGTGAAATTAAGGAGAGCCATTGAAAGAGTGGTAGAAAGAAGCTAAAATAAGAGGCAAACATTTTACGTTTCACGTATCCACCCAGATAAAGGGTAATAAAGAGAGAGTGCAAACCTTTCACAAATAAGTTTGCCCTGCATTCAATGGACCCAGCCACGTTGCTGACTTTGCACGAATAAACACCGGAATTGGAAGATTTTACTGCATAGAGTTCCAGGTAGCTTGAGAAGGCTTCAGTCATGATATAGCAAGCCCCGCCAGTGGTTAATTTAGCATCACCCTTAAACCACTGCACAGAGAAGGGTGCCGTTCCTTTAAAAGTAGTCTTCAAACGCACTGTCGATCCAGGCAATATTTCTTGAGATTCTGGCTCTGTTACGAAGCTAGGTGGTTCTATACAATGTTTGAAAGACAGATTTGAGAAAAGGTAAGTAAATAATGGATGACAACCACTTCTTGGAAAGAAACACCAAGAAAAGAAGGCAGAAAAGATGGCAAACCTTTTACGGCCAAAGTGCTACTGCATTCTTTACTGCCTGCAGAGTTGGTGGCTTTACAAGAATACACTCCTACATCCTTGGTGTCCAATTTCTTGATTTCCAAGGACGCTGAACCTTCTTCATACCGTATTGCATACTTGGCACTGGGAGTGATCTCTTTGTCATGTTTAAACCAAGATACCTTTATTGGAAGCGAGCCTGACACTTTGCAATCCAAGTGGCAGGTGCCCCCAACCACACTGTCAACATTCCGCAGAGTTTTGGTAAAGAATGGAGGAAGAGTACGATCTATTTCAAGGCAAGGCAAAGAAAGAAAGCCAATGTCATACAAGGAGCATTTCACAAAAGTGCCAGAATTGGTTGGGGAATGGCAGTAGGGATCTCTTAGCCTAAAGATGTCTACCAACCTATCACGCTAAACGTGGTGGTGCACGCACTCCGTCCAACGTCGTTAGAAACTTCAAAGGTGATTTCCCCAGTATCATGTAATTCCGAAGTGTAGAATTTTAACTGGGCAACGTTGTTTTTAAAACTGATTCTATACTTTTTGTTGGAAACCAGAGATTTTCCATCTTTGAACCATTTTGTTTTTAACTCTGGGGTGCCCGCAACTGTGTATTCCAAAATTGCTGGGTCCCCAGCTGTCACCTGTACGAATTCTGCTCTGTCAACAATAGTGGCAGGTTCTAAAACAGAATTAAACAGTGATCATTACCGAGTGAACACAAACAGTTTGCCCAGGTAATGGATTGTGAGATGTTAAAATGTTCCTTAACTGACCTTTAACTGCTAATTGTCCAAAACAAGTTTGACTTCCGGCATCATTCTCAGCCAGACAGGTATATTTACCACTAGCATTAATCTGGACACCTGAAATTTCCAAAGTGGCAAGGCCATTTTCAAAGGTAATTTTGACGTTGTTATCTTCTTTTATAATGTCTTTGCCTTTCATCCAAGTAGCAGAAAGAGGAGCTGAGCCTTTCACAACTGCCTGCAAAAAGACTGTCTCTCCAGCAAGCGTAACCACATCTTCAACTTTCCTAATAAAAGATGGAGGCTCTAATTTGAAATAAGGAAAAAAAAATGTGTTTTTATTATTCAGCATTAAACACAAGCTGTATGTCAGGCTTTTGAAAGAAAATTGAGAGATCTTGTAATGGGGTACTTATCATATCATACCCTTGATAAACTATATGATACCAAAAGAGATTTAAAGGAAAAGAGAATGTTACAGCCTTGATGCAAAGAAATTCTTAGTTGCCATGTAATTTTATATGTTTCACATGCAATATTTTATCTCTGAAGACAGGGGAGCTAAAGAAGTAGGAAACATAGTTCCAAAATAGAAATGTTTGCATTTAGCACATCTACAGTACCTTCATATTGTATGCCAAAGACAGAAATGGAGCTGTGGTGGCACAGTGGTTAGAACGCAGTACTGCAGACTACTCTGCAGACTTGCCGATCAGCAGTTTGGCT
>JANHJO010003189.1:83758-96054 GCA_032468235.1 Pseudoxyrhopus heterurus
ACATAGTCAGACCAATCAGATAACAGATCATTCATTCTGCTTAGTCATTCTGCCTGATGCAATCACCTTGAAGTATTGCTGCTTCTTAAAGTGCTATACAGCAGTTACCATGTTAGCTTAATATATTATTTCTACACACATACATAGTTAGGCAATTCAATCTTATTCCTAACAGGGATCCCCTGGGTGTCCTTTTTATTTGCTCATACATTTCCCTTTTGAATGTGAAGAAGGTATAATGGCAGTACTGGAGTAGTTCATGATTTGTGTCCTGGTTACATTGTTCTGATCTGTGTTGTAGTCTTCTAGTTTTTTTATCTTTTACTTCGTATGTTAAGTGAGGAGAGATGGATGTAAATAGGGACACTATGTCAAAGGAGACCATGATCTCTTTTTAGGCTTGTAGTTTTGTCAAAAAGTGTGAATTGCTTTCTAATGGCTTTAAATGACAGTTGGTACTGGATAAAGATTAATTGTAGGCAGGGTTTAATGCTAATTATGCTCAAACACAGTCTTATACTGTGCTGTGGACACATTTTATAAAATATATATAACCTTTATGATTATTTATATTTACAGAAATGTAATAGTAATATATGTGGGGATACAAAAGAAGCAGACTTTATGATATGATACTTCTTTTATTATTTTAATGAAAGTCTCTGATTCTGTGGATGTCTTTGAATAGGCATGCATACTTACTTAAAGTGAATTTTCTTAGGAGCCTATTGTATCTTCACTTAATATTGTTCTCTTCTGAGAATGAGAATCTACTTCAAATAAAAACACACAATCATTTATGCAGCCATTGATATGTCAAATTAGCAATAAAGATGTAAAGGAAATATGAATAATAGCATTTGAAATGGATTTCAAACATGGACTAAACATCTATGGGTGTGAATCCTGCTCTTGTATTAGAAATATAACAAACTTTAGGAAAGAAAGTATACCAACCCAGTCTCCTTTTAAAGAGTCTGACTGTGTTTTGAGCAAGATGGCTATAACCTTGTCTCCCAGAGCTGTAAATCCAACTGTCTGGACCATTTCTGGATAACCTCAAGTCTTCTGCTTATTTGGAGAAGAATTACAGAGCCAGTATACTTGTTGGCTCTTCATTTACCATGGTCATTGGCGCTGTCTTCAATCTGCCATTTCCACACAGAAATCTGATCTTTGTTATCTGAATTAAATTCTATATCTAGATAAAGGTGTCTTGGCTATTTCAAGACCTTCTTTGTAATGATTTTTATTCAGAAGCAATTCAATTTCTCCTCAGGTTCAGAAGGAAAATATGCTTTCAGTAACTGCACAAGATGCTCAGAATTTGTGGGAAGAAGAACTGAAATTAAAATCAAAACTTGGGATTCGCCTTTCTGAGCTCGATAAGCAAAAGACAGAACTAATATCTCAGGTAGGTTCAGTTTCAACAACTCACTGTGTTGGAAATGATGAAGAAACAATTGGTATTACGGTTGAGGTATCAGACTAGGAAAAGCAGGTTTAAGTCCACATTCAGCCATGGGAAACTCATCGAGTCTTGGTGCTTTAGACCAAAGGTGCTTTAGTCACTAAGTCACTCAGTTCAAACTACCCCACAAGACCATTGTGATAGGGAAAACTGAAGAAATAAAGCATTCATATGAGCTCCTGGCATCAATAAGCAATAAATAAGCCTTAAATATCTTGGATTCAGAATTCATTAAGGATTCATTAAGGATTTTAGAACCAGACATTATCTGGATGGGAAAAGCAGTCGTAACTGATTCAGATGTGGAACATCATGCTTAAAAGTGTGACTTTGTCTTTTCTGTCATAGATTTTATGGTGGGCATGGATTTTAATGGCGCAGATGAGGGTTTTTTATGCTTTTATATTATCTGCTTATCCTGCCTGATTTATCTAACTGATAAATTCACAATGCTTTTAGGAAGCAGTATTTTTAAATCCTGCTAGCTATTTAAATAATAAATTTGTATTAAAATTTTTGAAAGATCATAAATAAAACAATATTTCATAAGGTTCAGATACATACAGTGGAAAAACTATTTTTACTTTTGTAGGAACTGAAAAATGTTGAGTAAAATTCTTTTTACTGCTTATCCTTTGTGAGTTCTCCCAAAGACAAAGCACAGAAAAAATTAATGTAGGGGCTTTTGAGTTAGACTCCTTTAAATTCTTAACTTTAAATCAAATAAAGAAAATAAATAAAGGTCTAGATGCCTGAATTTTGCAAAACTCCGCATTGGCGATAGAAAGGGCATGCAGCCATTAAAACACTCTGCTAGCTCCATTCAGTCGCCCAGACTCCACCCTGCAAGGGATTATGGGGTCGTTAGAAGAAGAAGATGATGATGCCTGAATTTTGCAGTTTTGAGACAGAATGATGAAATCTACATTTTTGTACAAAAGTGATAAGAAATTATAATTTATGAATTTTATAAATAAGTGTAAAAGAAATTGCTGGACTTGAAACAGATGTCTAAGTGCCTTTGACATAATACATTTCAATCACTTGACCAAGTCATTTAGCTACTGCAGCTTGCAAAAGAAGGTGACAAAATTATTTAGGACAAGAGCTAGATGAAGCAAAAATAAAACTAAAATCAGTTTCAATTCTCAAGATACCTGTACCTTCTAAAATTTTGTGATTGCAACAATCATTAGTAATTTGATCTCAAGGGCTACTGATTGACATTGAAAGGAATTTCAATCCTTTTTGACATGGTTTGCCATGCTGTTAGCCTTCACAGATGAGTGTGGTTCAAAAATTTAATTGAAAAGCTCATGAAAACCCAAAACTTTGTTCCAAATTACCTTATTCATTTCATAGTACAAACTTCAGCTTCTTGGCAGAGAATTTTACCAACACTGGAACTTTCTTAGAGATTGTTGCTGCACTAGAGCATCAGCATGCTCATTTAAAATCTGGGCAGAGTACCACGGTCTTAATAAAACTGTAATTTTGAAAATTATGGAAATAAACATGTATGTGAAGAAATAAAATATATTTCAATATAGTCATTTTATTTCATAAAGATCAAAGTGAAGGTGGAATACCATCAGAGATTTATCTGCATTAAAACGTATGCTGTTTAAAATGTTGTCAAGTCTGGAAATTATGTTCTTATTCTTTTACAGTTTGAGAATGAAAAGAAAAAAGTAAAGAAGGTACAAGAATTAAAACGATCAGTAGAAATGCGATTAGATCAAGAAATGAAAAGGAACAGTGAATTACAAAAAGAGTATCATGGGTAAATTTTTTATTGTGAAGATGCTTTCTGTATATAGAATTTTTATTTTAAATATATTTAACATTGCTATAATGAAATAATCTTACACATAATACATAATCTTTGTCTTCCAACTTCTAAACTTAATATACACATTGTAATTATAATAAATTCCTTTATATATCAGTGTGTATAATACTATTTTCCCAATTTGTATTTATCTTCTTTCCCCGTTTTTGGGGGTTCTACATTCACATCTTTATCTTTAAACAATACCATTCTTTCTTTATGGTTTTTTATCACTTTCTCCATAACTACATTTAAACATCAATAACATTTATTCATACAATGTGTTTGTTGTCCCCTGCTGAATCACTCATATTTTAATATTTTCGAAATTAGTCAGTATTCCACCATAATTCCAATATCTCAATTTTCTAGAAACACCAATACGGCCAATTATTAATAAGATTTAATCAGTCCCAGGATTATATCTCTAAGTCCCCTGAATTTATTATAGTCCTTGAGACCTATAAGTTTCAGTATACTTTTACACACTGTTAATAATAATAATACAATTAATAACTATCTCTTGATTTATAATATAGTTGTGCTATAACTACTTGTTTAACAACTGTTTAAAGTTACGAGGGACCTGAAAGCAGTGACTTACTACCAGTTGTTGCATTTTCAGCTTTGGCAATGTTCCTGGGCTTATGTGATAAAATACTTGGCAGTTGCAGTGTCTGTGGGTCATGTGACCACAATTTATGATCTTCCCAGGGGACTTCTGAAAAGCAAATTAAATGGGTGAATTTGCTTAAAGACCATAGCAAAACAGTTGTAAAACTGGATGCAACTCACTTAAAGGCTAAATCACTTAGTGACAGTTCTGGGTCCTAATTGCGGTCATAAGTCAAGAACTACCCGTTGTCCTCACTTAACAGCCACAATTGAGCCCAGTCATTAAGACGTTCAATACATGATCTGACTTGATTTTAAAATCCTTTTTACAATGGTCATAAAGTGAGTCACTTGTGTTAGTTAAGCGAATCATGTTTGTTAAGCAAATCCATTCCCCCAATTTTTTTTTCTTTGCTGGAAAGCAGCAAAAAACATTGCTAATAATGGTCACATGACCATGGTTTGCTACAACTGGTCGTAAATGTCAGCAGGTGGTCAAATACCCAAAATATGATCATGTGACTGCAACGGGGTGTGCCAATCATAACTTTGAGGAGGGGTCATAAGTAACTTTTTGGGAGTTTTTTGTAACTTCGACTGGTTATTAAGCAAGGAGCAACAAATGCATGGTGTTAAAAAAGAAATGAAGACATGTTGAATTATACATTAACAGAATTAGAATCCTCAAAGAAATTAACTACAATGGCAATAATAACAGTTTTGCTGCAAAGTAGATGAAAGAATATAACATTATAGTTGATAGAAACATGAAGAGAACATTGCATGCTTTAGCAGTGCAGACTATTATGTGAATTATTAATTAATTTGTGTATCTACAGTATCGGAAAAACAATGTTAAATTGAAGTTTTGGTCATTTTAAAATGGCTATTTTGAGAGTAATGAACAAGGTCTAAAAAATAGCAAATCATTATTTTTCACATTCTTTCCACTCATTCAGCCTGGTAGAATTCTTTCTTTGTGCAGCAAAAATAGCATCTATGGAATACTTTCAACAATTGCAGTAAAAGTTATTTTTCTTTGCAGTATAAAAAAAGTTCTAAAAATAACCAAAAAGAAGTTAAAAGGCTATGAGAGTGGAGAAAGTTCATCTCAAATCAGCTTACATGGAGAAATAAAGAATAAATATTCAGAAATCGACAGTGAAGTTGGAAAACTAAGAAAAAGGGTATGCACCAACTATTGCTTTAATTTATTTAAATTTCACTCTTACATGTTAACACTTACATAGTCCTTGTACTAGTGAACAATAAGATCCAAGCTCAATTCAGAGTACTAGTCATCACCTATAAATAAAACAGTACAGTGGGAAACTGGGTTATTTGACTTTCCTCTTTAAATTGCTTCTTCTGTGAGATGCTGCTTAGGTTTGGACCTGGGAGCAGTCTAGAAGTCTCAAGGCTTTTGAACAAATGGTTCCCTTTCTTATTGGCCTTCTATAATGAAATAAATGAAGACCTGACTTACTTCCAGCCCGCCACCAATCAGTTGTTTCTGCCTCTACTGCTCAGCTATTTCCGGTACAGCTGAAGGAGGGACTAAATTGCCTCCAAGCAGCTCTGTTTCAAGTTTACAAACAACCCATTTGCTCAAGCATCTTCAGACAACTGGGGAGGGGGGGGGAGGGTGAAGCAATAATTTGCATAACTCTCCATTGCAGTTGCTTTTAAAAAAAAAAACCCACCTGCCACTTAGCTTAACTGCCTCCAGCCAGCCAGCGGGAGATGGGGAAGGGTTTTACCCTTGGCTTGCAATAGTAACAAAGATGGAAGGGACCTTGTGCTCATCTAGTCCAACCCACTGCTCTCACAAGAGTATTTCTGATAAATGCCTTATCTAGTCTCTTCTTAAAAACCTCCAGTGATGGGGCACCCACAACCTCTGGAGGCAATTTAGATTTAAAACCTCTTTTTTAAAAAAACACTGTCCTAATCAGCACAAGCCTCTTCAGGCAAAATCCAAAAACTCACATAAATAGCTTGCAAATTTGAAAATCAGCAGTTTAGAGAAGAGATACAGCACACAACATTATAGAATGCTTTGTGAAGATGCTGGCTAGCATTTCTACAAGCAGTTTTAAAGCAAATGCGAACAAACTTTATCTTTGCAAAGAACTGTGCTTACAAGCACAATACTGTAGTTTTCAAAGTATAGTACAGTACTTAAAAAGAAACAGAGCAGTTCCCAAAGTGCTTACAAACAGTACAGTACTACAGAGTAACAAAAAAAAATATTTTAAAATACTTGCAGAAGCAATTCTAGCCCTACAGGACAGTTCTCGAGCCCAGGCAGCAGCAGACCTGCCATGCAGCATCAAAAAAACAGAACAAAAACCTGGGAACCAGGCTGGCTGCAAAGACATGGGATCTTGTTTGGCCATGTGACCAGGGACCCAAAAAAAAAACCTGCTGGCTTCCGGAAATTGCCTTGTACGTCCAAATGGCCCAGGCAAGAAACAGAGTTAAAAATGGCGGTTGTTGCAGCAGTGATTGAATTCAAGTCACATGGCTACAGAGGCCTGTTTTTGATCGTAGTTTTAAATTTCTAACGTAAGTACCCTTTCTGAATACATATATTCTGGTGAAAATTCGCTGAAGGAACCCTCATATCCGGGGGATTACATGTATTTTGAAAAGCTGGTAGTCTTTTTCTTTAAGTGTTACTTGCTTGTTCAGGTTGATGAACTTTCTCGCCATTTGGAGGTTGAGTCAACAAGAAGTACCCAGCTGGAATCTACCAATTGTGAACTGCGTGAACAATTAGCATCTATGAAGATACTCCATAAGAATCATGAAAAATTAGAAAAAAGCAAATTGCAACTAGAAGAAGAAGTAGCTAACCTCAAACGCCAAGTACAGGGTAACTTAATAGATCTCAGCCAAGTGGAACAATACAAGAGAGACATTGAAGAACGAGCTAAACAAGAGATAAGACAAAAACTGGAAGAAGTCAATTTCTTTTTGCAGGTAACTTACTACTTACTTACTTACCGTATATACTCGAGTATAAGCCGACCCGAGTATAAGCCGAGGTCCTAATTTTATCCAGGAAAACCGGGTAAAATTATTGACCTGAATATTAAGCCGATCAGCGCTTATACTCGAGTCAGCTTATACTAATCAGCTGATTTTCGGGCCTAAATTGATGCCTACACAGCGCGCCTGCGCCAGCATCAATTTAGGCCTGAAAATCGGCCTGTTTTTGGGCCCAAATCGGCCTGTTTTGGGGCCTAAATTGATGGGAATGCAGTGCGCGCTTCCTCACCATCAATTTAGGCCCGAAAACAGGCCGATTTTGGCCTCAAATCAGCTGATTTTCGGGGCTAAATTGACGCCCCCACAGCCTTCAATCAATTTAGCCCCGAAAATTAGTTGACTCGAGTATAAGCCGACGGGTTTTTCAGCCCTTTTTGAGGGCTGAAAAACTCGGCTTATACTCGAGTATATACGGTACTTACTTACTTATTTCCTGTCTTTATTATTTTTATCACTAATTCAAGACAGAGAACATACTGTATCTGCTATTCATTCTTCTTCCTATTTTTCCCACAATCACAAATCTGTGAGGTGGGTTGGGTTGAGAGAGAATCACTGGCCCAAAATCACCTAGCTGGCTTTTACATATCTAAGACAGGATTATAATTCACAGCCCCCTGGTTTCTAGCTTGGTGACTTAGTCATTACTCAAACTGGGTCTTTTAAATAATTGACAAATATTAATTGTAAGTTATTTGTTTGACAAAATCGCTTAACATTTTCATTTTATCAGGTTGCTACATTCAGACAATATATTCTCAGTTAATGGTTTAATTAAGATTTGGGTGTATAGCAAGGATTTTTCTTCTAAATTAATACATTTTGTGAATTAGACACAGGCTGCTTCTCAAGAAACTTTGGAACAGATAAGAGCTACTAGTAATGCTTCTTTGAGAAATCAATTGGAGAACAGAATTAAAGAATTAGAATCAGAGTTGGCCAAATTTAAAAACAGCCACCAAGATAGCATATTACAAAAAGAATCTACACATACAGAATTGGAAAGATATAAAGGATTGTATTCAGAAGAATTAAAAATACGGAAATCTTTGGGGAGCAAATTGGAGAGGTAAGTAAAAAATGTTTCAATTCTTGTAAACTTGTATTTTTTCTTATTTATTTTAGATTGGATAATGTCAATATGAAAATAAAATTTTAGTATTGTAATCTCACTATTATAGCGATACCTGGTTAATGCAAAGCATTCTGTTGAATGGTTTCAAAGATACCATATGGTAACAGCAACATTTAAGTATTTATTTAGTAAATCTGTATGCCGCCCATCTTACTACCAAGCAATTCTGGGTGGCTTATAATACCACAAATAACAGAATAAAACAACTATAACATTGAGCATTAAAAATAAAATATTAAAATTAATATTAACATAGAGTATACAATATTAAATATAATATTTAATTTTATATTTAATAACACTATTAAATATAGTAGTAAAACGGAAAATATTTCTTCAGATTAATGCTTAAATACATTAGGAAAATAACCTTTCTGTTTATAATTCTGTTTGTATTCTGAGAATATAGTTCTGCAAATAAAGTTCTTTTTGACATATTCATATTCCTAAAATTATGAATTCCAATAGGTCTGTCATTTGTGTTACCCATTTTAATACTAAATTGGTGGTTCTGAATTATCTAAATAATAGTGAAGCAATCACATACTCTGGAAAGATTTTCCAGTTACATACAAAAATATGTATAATATGTCTAAGCTTATTAAAAGAAAACAAATATGATGAAGACTTAAATATTCAGAAGTTTAACTTATAGAAACATAAAAGAAAATGGAAGTGGGATATTGGCTAAATAAGTCCCTAATATTTTATCATCGTTCAGATAGATTTTACCCTCATACTTGATTAGGCCTGGGGGATGCACTCTTGTCAGGCTTGTATCTTTCAGATGTAGTGTTTTCTCCAAAGCAAGGGTGATTTTTTAAAACTCCTGTCAGCTTCAAGAGAGAAGGAGTTGATAGAATTGTAGAGAAGGTATTTTATCTATTCCTAATTAATGTATGAAATGAATAGAATCTTGCTGCTTTCTTGCTGTGAATGAGAGAAAGGTAAATAGATTTCATCTATCTTATAAAGTGATGGTTAGGTTTGATTTAGTATAAATTATATCACCCCATGCTCCCAAGCTAAGCAATCTTCTACTAATTTTATTTCCCTTTCCACTTTAAAGGTCTAAATATATCATTTCTAATGCCAAAGTTGGAAATCTAGCTTGTCAGGAAAACTATAACATCCATATGATTTTTGCACCATTACATAAATTATTGATTATTGCATACTTAAAATTCACACAGGTATGCAAAAGAGGATTTTGTTTTGCAAATTAAATGGAATATTGATATTGAAAAATTGAACATCAATTGAAAAAGAAAAAAAACAGAAAGAAAAACAATTACTATGTTAAGGACTCCCAATAGGTATTGACTAATATTTTATGGCAGAAGATACATTCCATTAAGAATAAAATGTCTCCCCTTGTATTTTATTGATATATTTTTTAGATATGTATCCTGTCTTTTCTTCAGGAACTCAAAAGGCAATGTACATAGCACTCTCTCTGTTTTTTTTTCTCCACGATTTTGAGATAGATTGTGAGATTGATGCCCTAAAGTCACAGAGAGTGATAGCCTAAGTAAGCTTTCATAGTTAAGGGTGCTTTTAAGCATGTTTACCAAGACCTGGCCCAACCCCAGTCTTTTTGGATCTGTCTGATCCAATTATTCTAGTGACCCCAATAATTTATACTGAGGTTTCAAATCAAGGAAAAGAAAGACTTCATATTCTGCTTTTCCAGTATCCCTACTTACTCCCAACTAAGATTCTAATTGTTACAGGGTGCTAACTGTGCCTGGATATATAGCTTGCTTTAGCACAGGACGATAGAGAAAACTGTCAAGACAATAGAGAAAAAAACAAGTGTTGATATTTTAATTACCATTCCAGAACTTGGAACACAATAATGAACCCTCTATTTAGACTGGTTAAGGCTCTGGATAGATACATTTTTGGAACAGGTTAGAGAACATTACATTTTGCCTGGAGTTCTGACTTTTTATGCAATTAAGTGCATCATTATTCTAAGATGGTATCTTATTTAACTATTGATTTGTTCCAAACCTTTTGCAGAGCTAATACGAAGCTAGCAGAAGCCAACACTCAACTCTATCATGAGCGTCACAAAAACAAGTCTTTACTTGCCAACAGCTTTGTAAGTGGAAGCCTTTCTTCAAGTCCTGTCCTGGAAACAGTTCAGATGGGAAATCTTGGCAACAATTTAGCATTAAATAAATCTCTTAATCTTGGAGGAGGATTCCTGAACACAAATGGAATTGTATTAGCCTCAAAAAACAGAGTGGAAACTTATTTAGCAAAGGTTAGTAATTGTGAATGTCATTCTAAACTATAATTTCTATTCTAACTTTAGGTTATATTTAAGTGAAAAGTTATTTCATTTTGCAGTCTTTAACTCCTTACCTTGTCTTAGGCAGAGCACTTTTCTAAGAAAAACAATGAAAACCCCAAATACTTAACATCTTAATTTCTATTGTTCTTTTATGGAAGTTTAACAATAAAATTACGCATAAATAGGCTCTATGGAAAGCTGAAAATACTGATTGAAGTTTTGAATTTTATTTAAAAGTCAGATTTGATTGTTTTGTGGTTATCCAGTTAAATTTAGAGCCAAATGTATAGGAAATTTTAGAAACATGATACTCATTCCGTCTTTAGAGACTCTTATGCAGAATTTGCAAATAGCTGGAGTAGCTGCAAGAAAGTAAGGTTTGCAACTTAATATACCAGACTGATATGTAAAGTCCATCAAGAAGGCACAAAATGCCTGCCTCGTTTTAAAAGCATCCAATTCTTTTGTTGGCATATATAATAGCACTTCTGATAGAAATAAAGACTCCAACTTTGATACAAACGTTTCTGTGAAAGATCAGTGTTTTCTGCTGTTTCTTTCTATAAATACTACATGGTGGGTAGGCTATGTTGATTTTCAGTTTCTTTATTTGTTTAAAACGTTTATATAGCCTCCCATCATATTTCAATTTCTACTGGCTTACAACCAATAGAAAAATATCAAAAACAAAAAAAGCTGGAACCACAGCCACACTTACCTGCAGCCCACATTCTCATCCCAGCTTCATCTTGTCCTATTCCAATGTTTGGGAGAAGAGCCAGGTTTTAAGGACTTTCCTGAAAGGCATATCATAGGGCAGAGGTTTCAGCACAAAAGGCATACTTCCAAGACTCCAAGATGGCAGGACCTGGAATGTGCCTACCCTTTTCCTTCTGTTGGGATGGGCAGATAGGGAGAGGCGTTTCACAGTTGTCAAATTGTAATTTAGTGATGCTGGATAATGATGATGATGATAGCAACAATAATGTCTTTAATTCTCTCCATTGGTTTGCCATCACTGTAAAATGGTAATAAAATGTACTGTAATTTAACACTTCATTTAACTATAAGACAGGAACAATGAAATAAAACAGTGAAGTGTATAATAAATTGCTAACATATAATGAATTAAAGAATGAACAGAACATGTGACTTTGAAACTTCCTATAACAAGTTCAGTAGTGAACAAATTAGTCCAAAATAAAAGGGGTAGAAAAGGAAGTAGCAGTAATAAGTCTACAAAGGGATCTGAATGTAAAATTAATGGCAGTCCAAGAAAAAAGGAAAGATAGCATAAAAAGAACTGGGAAGTTGAATAAGGAGTGGTTGAAAAGGTAAGGGAATAAGGAAATTGTATGCAAATCACAGCTTTTTCATTCCCATGGTGTTTTTTTAGATATTACTGTTTGGTTAAAATAGAATTAATAGCAGAAAACAACACAAAGCATTTTATAAAGCCCAACGTTTTCCTCAAAAGCATTCTTATCAGAGACCCCCTAAGTAAAGTATTGATCTTTCTGACCATGATACTTTAAAATTAAATAATAATAATAATAACAACAACAATATAGAAAAAGTTGTCAAAAATGAGAAGGTGAAGATCTTGTGGGACTTTCAAATACAGACGGATCGTCATTTGGAACATAACACGCCAGATATCACAGTTGTCGAAAACCGAAGCACACAATTTATTGATACCGCTATACTAGGAGGCGCCAGAGTCAAAGAAAAAGAACTGGAAAAAATCACGAAATATCATGTCCTGGCCATCGAAACTACGTTATGGATGAAACATGTAACAGTGATACCCATTGTCATTGGGGCACTTGGTACCATGTCCAAAAATTTTACAAACTACATCAAGAAATTGCAGCTTCCTGCTGTAGCG
>JANHJO010003189.1:137479-147587 GCA_032468235.1 Pseudoxyrhopus heterurus
TAATAATGTTTCTGCCATTATCACTGCCATGTGTATGAATCAATCCTAGATGCTCAGACCAAATCCCATTCTGGTCATAATCAGATACCCTGTAGCATAGATGCAGTGTGGATTACTTCTGAAATGCAGGAGGGTGTCTTTCTCTTATTTATTCAAATATTTAGAACCCATGAAGTCTGCAACAGATCATACTAGTGTAGTCATCTTCCCTGTATGTCATTAAAACATTAAAAGGACCATAAATTTAAATAACCAGCCACAAACTGAGTATAGCCCCATTACTATGACATATAAACATGTAGGTTCATTAACAGCTTTGTAGCTGTTCAATCTGAAACTGATTTTTAAATCAGTTTTTCAAACATGGTTAAATTAGAAGTCCTTTTTTTATTCAATAAGAGCTTGAATTAAATAAAACCATTTTTTTCAACAGTGGCTTAAATTAGAAGCAAGTCACATCTATAAAATATGTTGCCTTTTAGCAATTTTTATGGAAATCTAAAGCTCTGTTGCTTAATGTCGACAGAAAATTGAGCTGACAATTGATACAAATAATGCTACCAAATTGTCTGAAAAATCAAAGCAACTCTCATTGGTCCTTTTTTCCAGCACTATTTTCAGATTGTTTTTCATGTATTCATTATATTTAAAAAAATGAGTGCCATGGTACAGTTTGCAGAATTCATTGCAATGTTACTAATGGCCTGTTGAAGCATCCTTGTTTTTCCTAAAAGAAGACAAATTGACAATAAACCAGTGTACTTATTCCAAGGACTCTCTACTTTATGATGTCTGTGGATGCATCTAATCATATTGCAAAATGCCATAGCTTATTTTTATCCTCATTGCATCCTTGTCTAATATGGAAACTGTTTTTTTTTCCAGCTTTGATGGTCTTGAATCTCTGTGAATTAGTTATATTCTTGAGCTGGACACAAAAATCAGGCATAATATGAAAACTATAAACAAACAATATATTTTCTTTTACCCACCAAGCAAGCCCATGTTTGCAGTTAACTAACTGCAAATTAGGATTTAAAATGGCGCTCTACTTCTATTTTTAGTGGAATAAAAATCTACTAGATCAGGGATGTCAACCTCGCGGCCCACAGGCCAGATGCGTCACGTACTGGCCACAGCCATGCCCAGTTTAGCAAAGGGGGAAAAAGTCGCAATACATCACGTGACGACAACGTGACAACGTGAGTTTGACACCCCGGGTTTAGATGGTTTCTAGGTATGCATTAATCATTTTCAGCAGTTTATATTTCTCCATATAAGAAATTGTTAAAAATCCATGGATATCTTTCAGTTTTTAAGTCCTTTAGCTATGAGTAGCTGTCTTATTTTAATGATATGAAACATGATTTACCATTACCATTTAAAGTTATTTCATTAGTGGTGTTCTGCTTTGATGTATGCTATCTAAAGAATCATAGATTTTATATTGTAATCAAATTCGTATCCCCAAACATCTTATTTAAGAGCACCACTGAAATGTTCCTCCATTGCAAAGAACCAATTATCAGGTAGCTAGGTCTTGCCAATTGCATTTCCCTGCCTCAACTCCCACAGAGCAGTTGCTAATCAGTCCAGAAGAGATTAGAGGGCTCTCAATTCACAAGGATCTTGAGATATGGATGGAGAAAGAGACTGTGCCAGACTGTATTATTTGGATGATAAGCAAGAATAGAGACAAAGAAAACTGCTATCCCAGAAATGCAGCGAAAGACACCTGTGGCCAACTCTATAAAAGGTTTTAATCTGAAAATAACAAAACAGGAGGATCTTCCCTAAAAAAAGATTTTATCACCTCACGCGATGGACAGGACTTTTGGAAAGAATTTGTAAACACAGGTAGTCCCAAAAATAACTGGAAACTTTTATGTGTCTGAAATGATGGCTTTATTGTATGCAACACCAATTCAA
The DNA here is from genome assembly GCA_032468235.1 of Pseudoxyrhopus heterurus. Classification (NCBI taxonomy): domain Eukaryota; kingdom Metazoa; phylum Chordata; class Lepidosauria; order Squamata; genus Pseudoxyrhopus; species Pseudoxyrhopus heterurus. The sequence continues at coordinate 139,409 of JANHJO010003189.1, forward strand.
ATTGTTGAGGCTTAAGATGACTGCACTGCAGAACTCACCTTGGGATAAGCTCATGAAGTAATTAATTTTGATATTTAATAACCCTGCTGCTATTTTATTATAAACACAATTTCCTAGATAACTAGGTTTTCTAGGAGTAAATAGTGTACATTACCGTTGCTAATTCATCTGTGCTGGATGCTTGGTCTTGAAATGATTCTTTGGCAGAGATTTGTGTCTTTTTAAACTCTTGCAAAAAGATCTTGAATGTACAGTACAATGAATGCAGCAGACTCAACATTATGGCCACTATTTTTATCAAGACAGTTTGAACTGGCAGTACTCCAAGTTTTTTTTTTTCAGTTCAAGTAGTCACATCTTTTTTTCTAAAACTTTGGAATCTAAATGGAGTGATTTCAGTGCCTTCTTTGAGAATTATTGTATTTCCAAAGTTTTGAGTTGGAATTAAACACCTGTCGCCTTGCAGATTAATATTGATTTAGTGGAAAGGACATTTCTTACCCATGCATTTATTTCTGAAGAACATAAACTTAAGATCTGAGGCTTTCCAACTGCATTTATTTTAGATGTTTGTGGAAACAATTTTTCTGCATATAACATTTAAAACTAAGTTTAGAAAGGCAATGTGAAGCTTTAATATAATTCAAGTTTCGAATAATATTTCAAGTTGTGATCATGTTGCACATTAGGATATGACTTGCTTATGCATGTATTTGCATAATTTATATATAATTATAAACTAATTCTACAAAAATTGGCCAGCTCCAATTAAAATAAATATATACATAAAAACAATAAATTGAAAACAACTAAAATGACACCATAAAGCAGGCAATTCCAGTTGCAAAAGTCATTGAAATGGTAGCATATTCACCATCTTTGCAAACTCAAATATTATTGAGGCAATCCATAAATTGGGAGTAGATAATTTCAAACTGGACTAACAGAAAAAAAAAAGCTATTTTATAATCTCCCCTTCACCTGCTAAACAAAAATAAGTCAGGACATTAAGAGGATCCTCGAACTGTGGGCCTACTCTTTCAAGGGAAGTTCAATTCCATCAAGAGCCATTCCATAAGGGCCATTTTCAAACCTAATATTTGGCCAACTGGTATTGCCAGGGCTTAATTTGACTTTGATTCATTGTACCTCTAGCTACCAGTTAAGACCATACATTGTTCTTCCTGTCTAACCTGGGATGAATGAAGATATTTATACACTGTACTGCTATAATTAGAAACTACATGGATTTCATCAACATATTTATTCTGAGTCAACAAATAACCTTAGCCCAGAGTTTCACCTGGATGTTGAATCAAGCTCTGTGGCACCATATAATGGAGTAGCTAGCAGTTTCATTATTCATTTCCCAGTAATACCTGGAGTTGCCTGGTCAGGAAATCGATAAATCAATGCCTTCCCAAGTCCTGCAGGAGGGCTTGAAGGATACCATTTTCAATGGAATCAAAGGATGCTGAAAGATGCAACATAGTTAGATCTGCATTCCCCCTTCGTCCTCCGAAGTGACCAATGTAGTTTCAGATGCATACTAGAGCTGAAACCAGACTGAAAGGGATCCAGATAACCAAGAACTCTTTGCAGCTGAGCCTATCAGTGTTTTCCAAGATGGAAAGATTAAATACCAGGCAGAAATTATCTGTCTTTTTTAGGTGAGAAGTATAATCCCTTCCTCAAAGTATTTGTTGCTTCTTGAATCCAACTGAGTACTCAAAATTTAATTACGCAAAGGAGCCAGTTAGAATATGGATCAGGTGATAGTATACATGCTACCAAAAATCTTATCCGTACCTTCAGAATCTACAACAGAAGAATAATTCTAATATTCTGGTAAGTCATTGTCAATTACCCCATTTATTCCTGCCAATATGGAATTTAAATGGGGCCAATATAATGATTTTGAAGCATATAATTTAGAAGCATGTCACAGCAGCCTGGACAAAGATTGTCATATTGTTCATTCACAATAGTATATGAGACAGCTTAAACAATGCCATTGGTCAGCATTCAGCGGTGCATGGCAGAATCATGAGGAAAATCCCCAAGTACCCTGAAAAATTGAGCAATCCTTCAGGAATCCTAGATAGACCATCATAAGCAGATTCCCAATTTCCAGAAGTCAATGATGCCAACAATTTCAAGTTGGCCAGAAAGTGATCTGTCCATGATACAGGACTGATTATAATATCTCCTACCTTCAGATCTCAGTCTATTGGATTTGAAGTGAAAACTATATCATGTATGTAGTTCTTCATCTTCCCACTCAGCAGTGACACAGCTGCTCTCTTTCAAACCTGATCACTGCCAACTATACAGCTGCCATGAAGAGGCATGGAATGTCCATAATTCAGAGTGTAAACTGATCCACCCAAAGGGAACGATGGGAATAGGAAGTGTCATCTACATGCTCTCTTCTATTGCCTGTGAGATGGTTATTATCAGACTGTTGTGCCTGTAAAGCAGTCTTTGTCATAAAGTTCAGGGTAGAAACAAGAGAAATGAGGTATGAAGAGGTGACGAGGATCTGAAATGTTCTCTCTCTCCCTCCCTTCCCCCTCTCTCTTCTCTCAAGGCCATCCTTCTGTTGGCTTCAATATCTCAATCACACTCAATCCCAGATAGCAGTCACTCTGCCCCTTTCATTTTGTACATTTCAGCTACATTTGACCCAGTGTCTATGGATTTCATCGTATACTGATGTTACATTTCTTCTTCCTGACCAAACAAGGTAAGAAAAAATGGTGAGAAATATGAGTCATCTTCCAAAAGATCCTATTCATAATATAAATAAGCTTAGAGACAACCAACTCTAAATCGGATCTTTTCCCTTTCTCTGAGGCTTATAGACTGTACAGAGTGTAGAGAGAAATTTGGAATGAAAATTTTTGGATTCTTTTTTCTACCTGTTCTTTTCTTTTCTGCAGTCCTGTACCATTGGTGCTCTTTTTCTGAGTTTTCGTGCAAAGCAAGCTCTTTTTCCCTGACAGAATTCAGTCAGATCGTATGTGGATTCTTACAAACTATCAGGTTGAGGAGAGGCCTGTGCTCCAGTTCCACCTTTGAGAGGACATATGAGTCTTCCTCTATTCTCAGAGGCCAGTGGAAAAATTCTTTCCATACTCCAAGCTAAGGAATACATATATTTGGGCTTGATTATTAAACGTAAGTTCAGCTGTTGATCTTATGATGCTTCATAAGATTTGCTCTCATATCAGTGATAGATTCTATTCTGTTTTCACTCTATTTTCAGTTCAAGTACTCAAGCATAGCTTTCAGACATTTGGAATCTAAATTTGGGTCACTGTCTTATTTAGATCTATAACTTCAGAGTAAATCTCCAGTGTTTTCAGCAGGAGATGGAAAATGCAGATTAATTTTGTTTCAGCTGAAAAAAAATTCTCAGTCATGTGCCTATTTCTGAAGACAGGAAACTTACAAACTTCAGGTTTTCCAGTTTCATTAGTTTTAAACCAGTTGAGGGAAAGTATAGCTTGGTTTCTAAAACATCTCACCCTGTGTACACATAACATACTAAGTCATGCAACAAAGTGCAGTTGGCTTCATCTGCGTAATATGTTAGATTACTAATACATTGCGTTATGACTTAGCTTGTTCCAGCCTCAGAATCAAGAATTGGGCAAATTATACTGATATTAATTTAGGTTGGAATATTAGCTATTTGAATCAAACATGGTTGAACAAATCAAGCAATGATAGAGTAGGAAGACAGGCAGTTACCGTATTAAAGTTACAATAGCACATACAGTATCATTGTGCATGTTTCCTCAACTCTATCTTTAAAACAAAAAAGAAATAAGTTGCCAATTTAAGAACTTCTTTTCTCAAGATATTTTAGTCTAGCTCCAATATTACAGTAACAGCTTGCTCAATTATGTAAGCAAAATAGCCTATGAAATGCTGTTCTGTTTCATTAGCACTTTAATGTCCATGCTAGGGCATTTATAGCTAATAGGCCCTTCTGTTATATCACTTGGACAATTTGTTGGCTAAGGAGCTAGGAACTATAGCACAATCCTCAATAATAAGTTGTACTGCATGACAAGTTAATCAAGGATTTAAAAAGTGATCTCATATTCATAGACTACTTTGGAGTGTGGCTGTAGGTAGCAGCAAACATGATTCTATGCATTTCTTTTTGCTTCATACCCAATATTTTGATTACAAAAATGGTGGTATAAAGACTAAAGCTTCAGGATATACACAGTGAAACTGGTGACACAATTTCACACTGTTTTGTCAGAGTTCCCCAGAAATGTGGCTTGTTTCAGCAATGTGAGGTGCAGACATTGGTGAGATGAAGAAAAAGTGTTCATCAAAACTACACACTCACGGGTTTTAATTAGCAGACTGCTCTGCATATTGTTTGAAACAATTGCATCCATGATGGAGCAAAAAAAAATGTAGTCTGAGCATTGAGAATATCATTCTGGGAATCCACCAATACTTCCAAATAAATATGCTGTGGACTGAATTCCCGAAGACATATTGTGAGTTTGTGGAAACTGAATATAGGAGACTGCTCCTCTACTCTCTACCTAATCACTAGCCTGATAGGATTTTCATATGAATGCAATTTTGAAGTTTCAGACCTATCCATCCATCCATCTATCCATCCATTCATTCTAGCTGCCCAACTCAAATTGGAGACTCTGGGTGGCAAATAATCATAAAAACAATTAAACAGAATACAAAAAATAAAATAAAATACAAATAAAACCTGAGATGTTTAATCCATCAGTGTCAACATAGCCAGGAAATAGGGCCTTTCACATACTTGGAAACCCATGTCCAGGAACCCATGTCCAGGCCTTCAAGGCCTTCCAAAAGATCAACAGTGTTAGGCCATCTTCATCTCAGGAGGGGGAAAGTTCCAGAGAGCAATCACTATGGTAGAAGGGATGTACCTCCAGGTCCCACCAGCTAATATTCCTTGGCTGACAGGATTTGGAGCATGCCTATCCTATCAAGCCAGCTTGGATGGGTAGAAACAACTGGATGAAGATGGTCCCTCCTCAGGTAACCTGGTCCCAGGCCATGGAGGGCTTTAAAGGTAACAATCAGAATCTTGAACTGTACCCAGAAACACACTGGCAATCAATATAGTCCCCAAAGCAGTGGTATTGTATGTGCCAAATAACTGACACTATTTAGAATACTGTGCAGATGTTCTCTTCAACCTGAAGCTTCCAAAAAGCAATAGCAATAGCACTTAGACTTATATATACCGCTTCATAGTGCTTTACAGCCCTTTCTAGGCAGTTTACAGAGTCAGCATATTGCCCTCAACAATCTGGGTCCTCATTTTACCGACCTTGGAAGGATGGAAGGCTGAGTCAACCCTAAGCCTGGTGAGATTTGAACTGCCAAATTGCTGGCAGCCGGCAGTCAGCAAAAGTAGCCTGCAGTACTGCATTCTAACCAGTGCACCACCACAGCTCATGAATGCTCCTCAAGGCAGCCCATGTAGAGCTCATTGCAGTAGTCCAACTAGACGTCAAGAAGGAATGAGTGACAGTGAGCAATGCTTCCTTGTCCAGGATGGGCAGAATCCAAAAATGTACAAAGGTCATTTCAGTCATGGCTGCCACCTGCTCTTCTATCAGGAGCAGTGAATCCAAAAGAACCTCCACATTGTGCATTGGAGCACTGCCATTCCATCCAAGATCATAGATGGAAAAACCTTGATACTGGAAGGCCCAAGAACCCAAAGCCGCAGCTGCAGAATGGGCAGAGAAAGAAACTCAGAAAGGAACTGCCCTAGCTTTTTAAATTGTAAAAGAGACAACAGGAGACTTTATCAGATGTGAAAGATTGATATCAGCCTTCCCATATAGATCAGACAGGAAAGACGACCAGATGAGCTAATTCTACTTTATTTTAAAGCTACATTAGCAAAGTCTTGCAAGTGTAATACCGTTCTTTAAAATGCCTTGTCAAGAAGTTCAGGCATAGCTATCTGCCCTAAAACTTTATTAGTGAAAACAATGCAAGGAAACTATTTTGCTTTTCTGGGACTTCCTTATCAGGTTTCATTCTTCCTGACTAGTAGCCCAATTGCTTTTCTACTTTGGATGTATTTTAAGGAGATTTTTATTCTTGGATTTAATGTTTCTTAGTTTCTTTTTTAATTCATAAAGTGATTCCATTAGCCACAAAGGCATCTTTCTGAAATAAACTTGAACTTTTTCTGATGTTCTAATAAATCTTTTTTTTTGATGCATCATTTTTCTGCCATGTCCCCATCATCTCATTTCCAACCCATGAACCTCCATGTCACAACTTCCAATGCCACAAAAAATGAAACAATATTCTCCATTGTTTCTAAAAACTAGAGAAAGTTAATAGTTCCACAGCATTCACAGGACTTTTTATGTGCTTGTACAATCTAAAACACTTTACTATTCTAGTCAATTTTCAGGATTAGATTTTTATCTGTTAATAGAAAGTGTGCAGAAGCTCAAAGGTGTCAGATTTCTGACATGAAATTCATCCTCTCCTTGCATCACCTTGTGAGTGGTGCTTTGTTCCCACTGGAAACAGTTCCAAACACGGTGTAGGGTTCTACAAAGTTCAGATTGCACTAATGTAGTTTGTAGATGAACTTCCCTTTGAGGTGACCATCTCCTGATGGTATCTCCCATTGAAAAGATTTTCACCTTCATCTGTGACTAATAGAAAGCAATCAGCTTTACAAAGGATGACTGCCACATCTATCATCTAATATTTACAATAATTCACTTTCCTTAACTGGGGTCAGTAGATGTTCACACCATATCTGTAGTATGCAATTAAATTGTTATTGCAAAGACATATGGCATAAAGTCTGCAGTAGTCTGAATACTGCACAGTACATTTCCTGAGTAATTTCTGTTTCCATGGAAATAAATGCTAAGGGATTTTTCTTTCATTGTTCTAAGGATGTATTAGAACAGGTATTTTTATAACAATGGACAGTATTATGGGTGGTGACATATTATATATGCATCTTTTCCTTCTCTGCAATTGAGGAAAGCATGACTGAGGTTTTGCCCTGTTCTTGGGGGTTCAGTTAACTAGAAGAAAAGATGGCTGTCTTTCTAAATCTATCTAGTTTTATTCACGGCTGAGTAGCATTTTAAAAGCAAAGCTACCTAAGTCAGATACAGCAGTCTGTATATTAGTTTCCCTTTTGATAAAATTCAAAACACTGGATACACCTACTGAAGGAATGCTGAAAGTTTCAGTCTTGAAGCAGGTGGCATCTTAATCAGCTTTGGAAAGGATATACACCATCTTAATTTGACATGATTCTTTTAACCTCTTCATGATTTTACTAAATACTGTACATTCAGCTAAACGCTACACTGTCATGGCTTAGAAACTCTACTAGTGACTAATAGCATTTTCTGGAGCTCTCTAACCATCACATATAACAAGCTTTATATCATCTCAGGTATGGCTAGATGGTGCTATAAGCCAGGGCTGTCAAACTCCCAGCCTGTGGGCTGGATGCATCATGCACTGGGCATGGCCACACCCGGTTTACCAAAGGGGGAAAAAAATCCCGATATGTCACGTGAGGTTGCTGTGACGGCATGAGTTTGACAACCCTCCCATAAGACAATAGGTGGGGAAATGGTCTTAGACATGAAATGGGAGATCCTAGGGCAATAAGCTTAACTTAAATAAGCCTGTACCTGCAGAAACACATTGGCTGTTGTGTGAGAAAATGTGTCTATACACTTGAATGTCTTGTACATTAAAAACATGGCCATGAATATATTTGATGTATTTTTCCCTATCTCATCATGCTGTTCTGTCCCATGCTCCAAACACCCGGATCGGCACCAGTTATAAAAGGTACAGTATAGTTTTTATTTCAAACAAGCTTAAATAAGCATTTCTTCTGCATAAAATAAACAGCTGGTTACCAATTAGTTCCAATCTGAGTCCTAAATACTGTCCGGGACAAATGATAAGCTCACTCCAAGATAGGCTCTGTAACAAGGTCGCAGTACAACAGCTAATCCAAGTCTGTTTGCTGAGACCAAAGCTGGGAAATGCACTCCAGCACGCCAAGACCAATCAAACTTCCACTAGAATAGTACGTTGTTTCCTGCAAGGGGGCTGTTCCCAACCACACCCCTTTTATTCCCTCTAG
>JANHJO010003189.1:225880-237544 GCA_032468235.1 Pseudoxyrhopus heterurus
CCATCCTTCTGAGGTCGGTAAAATGAGAACCCAGATTGTTGGGGGCAATATGCTGATTCTGTAAACCCCTTAGAGAGGGTTGCAAGCCCTGATAGGCGGTATATATAAATCTAATGCTATTATTATCTATTTTAGTTCTTTGTACCCACCCGCCAGTGGTCACAATAATGTAAGTTTCTACTGAGATTCCCAAGCTTCTCAATATGAAGCATTCATAAAAATCATAAGAAGATTACAGGTACTGTAGTTCTTGAGTTATGACCATTCATTCAGTGCTCACTCAAAGTTACAGCAGTGCTGAATGAATGGTACTTGTGCCTAGTCCCTGATGTTTGTTTATATCTCGGTTTTATCCTATTTTCCCTACAACAACAACCCTATGTGGTGGATTGGGCTGAGAGAAAGTGAGTGGCCCAAAGTCACCCAGCTGGCATTCATCTCTATGCAGGACTAGAACTCACAGTCTGGTGCCTTAACCACTACACCAGATGGTTGTCAAATTAATTAGAAGTCATGGTTGTTGCAGCACCCTTGTGGATATGTGATCAAAATTCAGATGCACTTATATCCACAGGCGCATTTCAATCCCTCCACCTGCCCATCTCCCTCCCCACTTCTGTACTTTTGTCTCCCCTCCCCCCACAGTTGACTCTCACCATCTTCTTGCTCCCATTACTCACCAAACATATCTGACCTGACCCTTCACAAAGCAGTTGCTGGCCATGTGAGGCCTTCTTCCTGAGGTCATATCTGAGGAGCCAGGCTAAGCACACCTCATCAACAGTGGGTGCAAAAAGACAGCATTGGTCAGCTGGGGCAGCAGAATGCAGGGCAGCCAAGGCCTCAGAGTGCAGAATGGCAAGGGTAGCTGCGAGTGGGGCTTTACGCAACATTGTGGGCTGTTCTGAATTACGCCACACTGTGGGCTGGGGCACTGGGGCTTTGGGCTGGAATGGCTTGACTAGAAAAGTGGGACATCGGCTAACAACCAGTGGGATTCAGTTAACAATAGCAATGGGGAATGACAGGATTGCCATTACTAAATAAGGTGGTCACATGATCTCAAACTTTATGACTATTCCATTTAGTGGCGAAAATTCCAGTCCCAATTGCTGTCATAACTTGAGGACTACTTGTACTTTGTTTGTGCCCCATCAGACTTATTCATGTGGTCTCACATTTGCAAAGGATGATACTTCAGAGATTCTGATGCCTAACGTGACAAAGTAAAAGGTAATTGATGTGCCTCTCAAAAAGTGTAAGGCTAGAAATCTATTATCAAGTAAGTCTCAGTGCTGAAAGTGCTGTTGATTGCAGCCAGTTATAACAGTACCATGATTCTTATTATGACAATAGCATTGTGAGAAATGGAGTAGCCCTGTACATCCATTTTATCTGGAGGTATAACTTGATAGTGTTGGGCAAACTCCTCCACTTGAGAGACTTCTGGTAATTCCTAGTAATCCTGAGGTACAGTTACTCCTTAGAGTAATATGCATTTTGAGACACCACTGAAAATATACATCCACAGTATTAATTTGAATAGTACATTTTTAAATATGTATTAAATCAAAATAGTAAGAAAACACACAGAAACAACTGAGATATGAATGAAGGCAAATATACAGCTCCCCGGATAATATGGCAAGATTTAATCTGGATCGGTCACCGGGACCAGAGGTTTACTCTTCTCAGCTTTTGAACTCATGCTGGAGCCCATCTGCAGCTGAGACCATTTTTATAAGTTTTGTCCTTGCTTATCTCTTTGAACTTTCTGGAAACCCAGCAAAACCAAATATTTCACCCTCATTTAAACTTATATGAAAACTGACTATTGGCAATTGTTATAGTAGTTTGACTATTATTCAGATGCCATTACTGCTTCTGAGTATGCACTAAAATACTTTGAATATTCCCTGTGGTAATGAGGCTATTCTGTATTTCTTTGTAGTTGGAAATGGAGAAATTCCAGCTACAAGCCCTTGAAATGGAACATAAGAAGCTCTGTGCTCGACTGGAGGAGGAGCGTGGCAAGAATAAACACGTAGTACTGATGCTAGTGAAAGAATGCAAACAACTATCCAGCAAACTGGTAGAAGAGGCCCAGAAGTTCGAAGAAGTCATGGCTAAATTTGAGGAAGAGAAAAATAAAGCCAGGGAGCTGGAGGAATCTCTTGCTGTGGAGAAACAACGGAGCGCACAGATGGAAGCCCAAATGGAAAAGCAGCTTTCTGAGTTCGACACAGAGAGGGAGCAGCTGCATGCACGCCTCAGCAGAGAAGAAGCTCACACAAGTGACCTCAAAGAAGAGAGGGAGAGAATGAGAAAAATAATTGAGCAGCTCAGCAAGGAAAGTGATGCGAAAGTCCACCTTTCTCTTCCACGAAGGAACAAAGAAAGAGGCTTCGTTTCTGCCTCCACTGGAACAGAGGGACCAATTTTGAGGACGCTTTCCTGCCAGACAGATGCAGTATTAATAGACAGTGGAAATGAAAGTGTTAGAAAGTTGCCTTTAACAGTACCCATAAAGCCTTCAACCATCCACCCTTTGCTTTCAGGGCACGCAAAAGTGAATGTATCCTCCAATGCAGCATTTGTGAAGCCCATCATTGACAGGCATTCATCCTGCAGCGACCTTCTTCTGTCCCCTCATAGTCAAATACGAATTGAGGAGAATGGGCCAGTGACGTCACCTGATTTAACAAGTCTGCCTTCCCCATTTCCAGATCACATTGCATCCTCTCCGGCTCCCAATATAACATCCCAAAGCTACTTGCAAGCATCATCCGTTCCTCCCCCACATTCTCCATCTGTCAGCACTACTGGGCATCAAGGTCTGAATCCACGGGTCCAGGCAGCCAGATTTCGATTTCAATCCAATGCTAACGATCAAGATCAAAATGGAAACACGACTCAAAGCCCTACATCAAGAGATGCCTCACCCACAAGTCGAGACAACCTAGTTGCCAAGCAGCTGGCTCGGAATACAGTCACCCAAGTCCTTTCAAGGTTCACCAGTCCTCAGGGCATGGCACCTGGACGTCCAGGAATGTCACATTCAATAGATGTTGGCACTTACCCTCCCCCAATTAGCAGAATGAGTTTAAAGACTCCCAGTGTTTCGAGGATTGATAGAGGAAATCCCCCTCCTATTCCTCCCAAAAAGCCAGGTCTTTCACAGACTCCGTCTCCGCCACACCCACAACTTAAAGTAATTATGGATAGTGGTCGCTCCCCTAATGTAGGTGCCAAAACTGAAGGCAAACTCCTGGTTTCATCTTCTTCCTGTTCACCTCAAGGAATCAGGGTAATAAATGAAGAGGTTATGTCTAGGTCCTCACCACAGCTGCCACCAAAACCAACAATAGATTTATCTGTGGCATCTGCAGGCTGTGCCATTCCATCCATGGACATGCCTCAGGTGGGTGCCTGGCCTTCCCTGTCCCCTGGACTGAGCCAACCTGCATGTTCCGACAGCTCCTTTGTCATTCCCACCACCATTGCCTGTAGCTCTTCCATAAACCCTCTTAGTGCTTCATCCTGTAGACCATGTGATTCAGACAGCCTCCTGGTAACAGCCTCAGGTAAAGGATGATGTACCCGCTAAACTCCATCTTTTTTTTACATTGTCATATAAATATATATAAATATATATATTTCTCCATAGATTCCTTTCCTCTAAGATTCTCTTTTGCCTTTTTTTCCCTCCCTTTTCCCCCTTTTCCTGTGTCACATTGCACTTCCACTTAATGCCTTTCTAGGTTTCAGGGCTATGGGAAATTCATTTGCTTTCATGAATTCTGATTATTTTGCGCAGCCAACCTTTTTCTTTTTTCAAGGAAGCTGAAGATATATCTTAGATGCATTGTCTTAAAATTAGAAGTATTTTTCACATGTTATTTGGTATTGTAGTATTCGGGGGGGGGGGAGGTCTGTTTGTTTTGCAGTTCTTTCTTCCCTAAGAATTGAGGGTATATTTTTAAAAGACTCTCAGTGCAAAAAAAAAAATAGACTGAAGGAACAGGAGGTCAGAAAATCCTTTATTGCTTTTGCTGCTCACCAGTCTTCACTTCATCTTTGTTAACTACTTTATCTGATAAAAGAAAACTGCCAAGAAACAGAATGATTGAAACATTTATATCCTGCCCTTTTGGGGAAGAAGTACTGCTCCTAGTCAGTTATAGCGTTTAAAAATGACAATTTCATAACAATAATAGTACAAAACAAATTGGCCAGAGAGAAAAGGTCAACTGTCCTCTGCTGTCTGCAATAAATCTTCAGCAACTGTTAAAAACAGCAAAGGAAGGGCAGAGCATGTCCCCTGAGTGGGATAAAGTGAGGATTTAAAAAAAAAATGAAAACTCTTTGTTGGTTTTCTGGTGTGTTTTCTCTATTTTTCAGTAATTTATTTCTATAGCATTATGCTATAGTCATTGTAATTCCCATGGGAGAATTGCATTAAGGGAAAGGTGGAACCAGACTGCTTTTATGCCATATATCCTTAGTTGCTTGAAAGATTTCTGAAAGATGCTGTGAACCCTGGGCATTTGCTTGGCAGCAAGGATCTTGCATGTTGAGCTCCTGCCTTGAGGAAGGCATTGATAGAATCATGCAGCCCGTTGTTTCATAACACGGGTGATTCCTGACTTACAACCACAATTGAGATCAGAAATTCTGTTGCTAAGTGAGGTGATTATTAAGTAAATCACACCTGATTTTATGACCTTTTTTGCCTTGGTCATTAAGTGAATCACCATGGTCATTACATGAATCACACAGTTATTAAACAAATATGGCTTCCCCGTTGACTTTACTTGTCAGAAGCTGGCTAAGAAGATCACAAATGGGGATCACATGATCTGGGACACTGCAACCGTCATACATGCATATCAATTGCCACGCTCCCACGTGATCCTGGGGATGCTGAAACAGTCATAAATGCAAAGACCAGTCCTAAGTCTCTTTTCTTCAGCACCACCGTTGTAACTTTGAATAGTCACTAAACAACTGGTCATAAGTCAAGAGCTTTGAGCTGAAAGTCAAGTCTGCATCCTTATTGTGTGGGCCCAGAAGAGTTCCTTGGGGATTACAATAAAATAGAAGCTACCTGACTGAGGAAACTTTCCTTTTCCTTTTCTCTATCAGTGCTATATTACAGTAATGTAATTTTCCAAATGAAATTTTGCAACTTTAAGAATATAATTCTATAGTTTAGCACGATATACATATCACTAATTTGCTCATGCTTACTACACATCCAGCTCTGATCCTCAAAATTTCAGTTCAGATAAGGATCATTCCTCTTATGAAGAGTAAATTCTAATTATAAACTGGAAAGTAGTGATGCTCAGCAAATGATGGACAGACAGCATGACTCTTTAGCACCAAGGATCTGATATGACTAGAGAAGAATTCCTAAAATATGTGGGGTTGCTCTAATATTTATCTAATGTATATAGGAATAGAACATTAAGAAAATATTCAGTTATAATTGCACACTTTTTTCATGGTGGGGCTTTTAGAAGCAATGCAGGATCTTTTTTTATATATAACAATCAGCTTTTGGTAGAATGAGAATGAAGCAGGAAAGTACTTAATTTTATAACAATTTCTAGAGATAATTTAATGTCACAGTTACATTTTCAGTAAGGACAGACCATGGGCAGATCTGCACAAGGTTTCTACTTCCACCTTTCTGGCTGGAGAAGTGCTGCAATTAATATAAAACTGAGTAGATGGCCTGATTCAATGTATTATGCATTTGGCTTCTTACAAGCTCTTTGGGAAGATAAAGCAATAAACTAAATAGAATTAAGTAAGTTTGTTAAAGTTTTCTTCTGTGTGATCACATTTGGGGTCCCTTTAGAACAAGTCATAAATGAAATTGCGTTATTTTTTATGAATTACTGTATACAGTCTTTAGATCTGTAATTCAGTACTTATAGAAATTTATTAATAGCTCTACAGAACAATCTGCTATAGTGCAACTGAAAATGGCGATAAATTATAGTCCTAACTAGTCTTTGCCATTTTATTCACAAAACCCTTACCTTTCCAAACATTTTTAGTGTGCAATATTCTGAGAAAATGCTATTTTCATTTGCCTGCCAGATATTTCAGGCTTCTAAAAACCAGCTTACCAACTAGGTATGTGGTTGGTTTAAAACTTATTAAAACAGTTGACTTCAATTAAGCATAATTATTTTTTCAGTCTAAAATGCTTTAAAATGTTTTTTGTTTTAAACTCAGTGTAAAATCTTAGCACTTCATTAAATGATCTTCAACAGAAAGTAGATTAATCATTCTGAAAGGATCTATTAGATTAATCACACAACCATAGTTGAACATATTGTGGTTATGCTTAGGTTTAATGTTTTGCCATATTTAATGTTGAGTAGTTTAATAAGTCAAACATGTTTTTGAGTAATTGCTTCTCAACTTTCAGTGGTAAAAGCAGACTTAAATATAGTTAAAGGTCTGTTTTGTTTTGATAAAGCCAGGACAGTGTACTTCTCAAATGCCTATTCAACAATTAATAACCAAATGGTTCACATATTAACCAGGCCTCTGGGGGTATGAAATGCCTATATTGCATAATACTGTATTTACTTTTCATGTGATGATTGCAATTCCACATGGTTTAAGGCATTCTGATTCTTTCTCTCACTTGTGTTGTCATGTGAATTAGGGGTTTCATCCAACTTCATGAGAATATGAAGGGTACTCTGTATTTGCATGCATTGAGTATTCTCGTGACACCACTTACAGAAAGTGAAATTGGCATAGGACCACACTTGCTCCTTATGTTAAGTGTGTCCAGTCACATTCTCCTACATCCCCAAAAATAGTATATGAAGCTATTGAAGACTTTGCTTCACTGATCTAGAATAAATAAATTGCTTTCTCCTCTAGTCTTTATCAAAGCTATTAGTTATCTAGAAGAAAATGGTGGGGAGAGAATTTGTAGCTCTTTAGATCTTTATGAATAGACTATCACCGTTAGAATTTATTGCCTATAACTCTTTATGGAAGGTGTTTTGGAGATTAGCATAAAATTTCTTAAAGCCAATAAAAGTTAGGTTTATAATCAAGAAAGAGAAATTTTATAATGCTCTGATCAATTGAATTTCCCATGCCCCGAGCTTATATTTTCTTTTTTCTTTCTCTTTTTTTAAAACATCCTTTCAATCAAGCTACATGATTCCATGTGGTTTGTTTCTAATATAAATAATTACAGGAAAGTTTGGTAATGAATTCTTTATTAACCATCTCCACAAACTGAAGCTGATGCCAGAAGCTGTTTTTTCTCCTTGTTCCTTTCATTCTTCATCACTGCATGTCCAATTCTCCTTTCCAGATGCTTTATGTTTACTAACTTTTGCATATAAAATCACAAAGTTTATTCATGTTTCCTAATTTTATTACCTAACTCCCTCAGTGTATTCAAAGCTCCTGCTTGTTTATAAGATCTTTGAATTATCATGGATTGAACATTATGCTTAATTAATATGCAGTGTAACTTATTGCTTAATTTTAACTTCTTAGTGTTCTTTTAGAAAACTTTCTAAGGTCAGTCACGGGGTTGCTTCATTTATGTGTCCCTACACTGAATTCAGGTTTCCTTTAAAATATATATTTGTGCCATATTTTGCATGTAGCAGTCTACCTGTAATGTTTCAGGGATTTTTCATGGATACTGCATTCAACATTAGAATCCTGTTAATTGCAAATGAGCTTATAAAGAAGATGAAATGTAAGCATTGCTAAGAAGAACAATACTGTATAATTAATAATCACATAGCCCATAGTACTCAGTTGATCTTTAATGAATAACTGTGTTCCTGAAATAGAAATTTTTCCAGAGCTTTACTCTCAACATTGCTTTCTGTGTGGTCACTACAGATAGTTCTCAATTTATGATGACAATTGGGACTGGAACTTTTGTCCTAAGTTGTTGTGGTCATAAATCCAGTCAGACCCAATTTTATGATAATTTTTACAGTGGTCATTAAGTGAATCCAGTTTCCCCAATACTGTTTGTCATTTTTTGTTCCTGGAAAACAGTAAAAAAACACCGTGAATTGCATTTACGTGATTGCAGGATGCAGTCTGTCATAAATGTGAGCCAACAAGCACTCAAATTGTGCTTAAGTGATTATGGGAGTGGTGCAGTAGTCATAAGTGTAAGTCACTTTTAAGGCCATTGTAACTTTGAACCATCATTAAGCAAATAGGTGTAAGTTGAGGACTACCTATATTATAAACCCATGCTATCATTTGATTGCCGTAGTTCACAATAGTGCTAAATAAGATATTGATGTTAAAAGTTTATTTCCTTTTTCTCCCCTTTTTTATATTTAAAGAAAAAGCATCATTCACTACCATAGGGAATTAGGAATAAATTCATCATTAAATTCAGTCCATAAAATTAAAGTCTTTAAATCTTGCAGACTGTGAAGTGGGCTGGTCTTCTATCATATATCTGCTTTGATTTATTGCTAAGAATATCATCATAGCAAGAATGGGTTGCTTCCAAAATAATCATATTACCTAGAATTCATTATCCTTGTTTATTCCATTTTAAGAAAAAAATGAAATTATATGTCAAGTCAGTGTCCACCACCATATTTTCAGAACCAAACTGGGTTGCTTTGCAATGAGAATAATAAGCCCAAGGATTCTATTGTGCAAACATAATTTGATGAAGAGGATAAAAGTTACAATTATTGTATAATTGTTTCTATTATTTGTATTTTGAAGAGTAAGGCATGAATTCTAATTTTGTATTTAACATGAAGAAAATAGCTGATTCTCTCCACAAAAGTGGCCTCAATCAATCAAACTGAACAATGAAAAATTGAGACATATTCATCAAAGTTCTAATTAGCGATCTATCAAAAGAAACAACATGTTTTAAACTACAAAAGTTTTTCACCTGATTGTTTTGCCTATATTCTGTTTCTTATTTGTTTTCAATTATGGTTAATGCTTTTGATTTAAAAAAAAAATGTGATAGAAGCTTTCAACAATTGTTTGTAGTTTTGTAGATAAAAGTAATCTTGTGAAATTCACATGAAACGGTTCTGTATTGTTTCCTTTCCTTGATGAAACACCAAACTTTCTGTGAGGGCTTGCTCTGCAGGAACTCGGTGCTTCAAAACACAACATATTTATGCTCAGAAGAGCTAGCCCTTGGGTAAAGGAGTCATTTGTGGTTTGCCATGGATGCTGCAACCAAGAAGCTAACCCTGTGCTACTAAGAAGTCTAAGTTGGTTTCCTTCTTCTCCTAGCATCAATCACTAGCCTGACCTTGAGGTCTCTGTTGGAATCTTGGCTTGGGAATAGAATTATTTTCTTTCATTTTTTTTATAGAATAGCTTTCTAGAAGGAGCTCCAGGATGGCATACATTAATTAGAGACAAAAGTAATATTTGTGGAGAAAATAAGAAACTATTACTGTCAGTGTAGCAAAAGATCGGTTCCAAGGTAAACTTCAGGGTGCTGATGGCGTTCTTGCTCATTTCCTGCCTTTTCTTTACTACTTCCTTCTTTATTTACCTTTTTTTTTTTGACCCATCAATGTGCCTTGCTGTCTATTTAAGTTTTCATTGCCTCCCTTTTGGCCCATTAAATATTATCCAAGACCAAAGGGACCTACTATAACTCCATTATCCAGAACCGATGTGGGGAACTATGGCCCCTTTATGACTTGTGGACTTCAACTTCCAGAATTATGGCTTGCTCAGGAATTCTGGTTCAAGTCCACAAGTCACAAAAGGGCCATAATTCCCTACCCCTGATCTAGGGGCTGACTGGGCTGTAATACTACTATAACTACTTTCTTTATATGCATTTTGTATCCATATATTTGAAATTACTTTCAAGCACAATCTTCTTTCTCTGTTTTAGCCAAATCTCATTATTCCAATTATAAATATGTCATCTTTAATAAAATTTACTAATATTTCATAATGGAATGGAAGCCTAAGTATAGATACATTGAAAAAGCTCTACTTGGAAATTCATTAATAATGAATTGTAATATGGATATGATATTAAACGGTTTTCTACATCGATATTTGATAGCATAACTTTCAAATTGCAATGCAAATGTTACTCTAAATCCTACTTTCCTATTATGCTACCCTCCAGATATTTGTAAGAAATTATGGTGATTGAAGTTGAACCTACTGGGAAGACATCCAGTTGTGGAAGGTGGCCATACATGATCCTTTACTTAAAGAAATTAATGACCTCTTGGGAATAGGATAGGAATAGTTTATTTGTAATGAATATTCTTCAAAAAAGAAGAGACATTCCTTTGTGCTTACTCATTTTTAATGAGCAGTTCACAGTTGCAAACTTCTTTATTTTCAATCCTCTTCTCTATTTCCTTTTGCAGCCTTTTGATCAAGGAAGAGTTCACAAAGTTTTCTGCACCATATACAGCAAACTTCATGTCCTTAATAAGCTGTCCTCTAAAGCTGTTAACCTCTGATACCTGGAATGTCTAACCAAGATAACCTTTATGATTTTCTAAAGTTCTTCTCTGTCAGTTGCCTTTCTTAAAGGATGATGTGGACCTTTGCCCAGTAATGTTTTATGACATTTACTAATAGTGCACTGTAGCGTTATTTTTAAAAACACCACAAAAAATGCAGCAATGCCATTAAAAATGACACTGCAAAATGATTAGATCACCAGAAAAACAAGTATCCATCAATTACAGGGCTCTCAATTGTTTCTTCTGAAATGCAATTTTCTTTAAATGTTATTTGTAAGACATGGTATTTCAGAGTTTTTAAGAAGGGGCATAATTCTGTGTGAAATATCTCACAGTTTTCCTGCTAAATTTAGCTAACTTTAAAGTTGGAGAAATTTGCTATTCAATTAAATTTCCTTGTGCTCGCGGAGAACTATATTTTTCAGTTTTAAATAACAATATAACCTTTTACAGCTAAGTGCGATTTTAATTCTCTTGGGATTCAGGATTTCAAATAACACAGAACTGGTCTCATTTTTACAAAGCCAAAACGTCACAGTTTTCATTTTGTTGAGCATTGCGTATAACTTGCAAAGTGTGCAGCATTAACTTCTTGTGTGTTCTCTCTAATGGATGTTGCTTTTAACTCACAGGCTGGTCTTCCTCCCTAACCCCTTTATTAATGAGTGGTGGTCCTGTTCCCCTGGGTGGCAGGCCCACCCTTCTTCACCAAGCTGCTGCCCAGGGAAATGTCACTTTATTGTCAATGCTGCTTAATGAAGAAGGTCTGAACATTAATGATTCCTGTGAAGATGGCTGTTCTGCCTTGTATTCTGCTGCTAGGAATGGACATACAGGTGTGAAATTTCTCAGAGATTTTATTATATTGGCCCATTATCTAAATGCTGTTGTCAAATTAGCAATTTATATTGTAGTTCCAAATATTAGGAGTAGGTAACCTATAGTCCATAAGCAACATATGCCCCCAGAGTTGTTTTTGCAGTTCTCAAAGCCATCAAAATTACATTGCTGAAATTGGTGAGAAATCACTGATTATCAACAATGTAATTCTACTGTGTATTTGTAAAAAAAAAAGTGTGTTAAATCTCCATAAGAATTATTCTGTGGTCCTGCTAAAAAGACATGATAAAATCTTGTACAACCCTTATATAGGCTGTGT
>JANHJO010003189.1:251122-262987 GCA_032468235.1 Pseudoxyrhopus heterurus
GTTTTCGGCCTCAAATCAGCTGATTTTTGGGGCTAAATTGATGCCTGCACAGCAGGCATCAATTTAGCCCCGAAAATGAGTTGACTCGAGTATAAGCCGAGATTGGTTTTTTCAGCCCTTTTTGAGGGCTGAAAAACTCGGCTTATACTCGAGTATATACGTATAGGGGGCTTCCTCGGGGACTTCTTATACTTTCTTATAACTTCAATCTTGTGTAGCTCACCAGTAGAGGTGAACCGGTAGAGTCTTATCACCTCCAATGCCACATTTAGATCTAAGTGAGGACATGAATTAAAATACTTTGTTTTGGTCATAAGGATTGCCTTTAAAAAAACAGAACCAGCATATTATGTTATAAACTGTTATATTTGTAACTGTAACAGTGGCTACAATTTTTAAGCAGGCTAAAATATATTTTATGCAGGGACATATGAAAGATCATACCTCATATTTCTAGAAGTTGGTATGCATAAAATAAAGCTGAAGTTGAAACAAATGCAAAATGCTATAGAAATTGCTATAGTAAGCATGTATTTATAACCGGCATCAATGTCCCCATGTGGTGATATTTTTTTGTACATTTCCTAGGAATATAAGACATTCTTATCAATGAGCTTTCTGTACCATGCTTTTTTAAATGATTTTGCTTCATACAGCTAAAAGCATCCTTTGCACTCATTCAACTCAGTTTGCGCTATTCCCTAATTTATAGTCTTTTCTCTCTTTCTAAAAGCACCAACTGCTACCACTAGGGTCAAAAAGTCAGATAAAGCATTTTCTTTTCTGATTAAATTCTGATATATGGAAGGTAGTAGTAGGGAGTCTTTACCAAAAGTACTGCAGAAACGTGAGTTATTAAGAAGAGAACAGGTTTAAGAAAATGTTTGCTTATTTGTGCATTTATTCATCATTCATGGTACCAATTCATTTATCTAGGATTCTGAGCTTGTTTTAAATTTGTTTTTAATTGATCTAGGATGGCTGGACTCCATTTCATGCTGCTGTTGATGCTGATAATGTTGATTGCCTAAAGTTTTTGATGTATTATGGAAAATCAAGAGATGGAAGCTTTGAGAATGAAGCAGATACTAACAACATCTTGACCTTAGAGAGTGAAGATTTCTTTAGCCATGAAGCAAAGCCCATTGTTTCTGCAGATCTCATCAACCATGTGAACAAAGAGGGCTGGACTGCAGCCCACATAGCAGCATCAAAAGGCTTTAAGGTCAATTTCTTTATCTAGCACGTTGTTTAGGATATTGAGCAATCAAATTTAAATGACAATTGCGCTGGTAAGCATAGCTGATATATTTAAAAAAGGGGACAAGGTTAGTTTTGGGGATAAAAAAATATGAATGTTTTGTCATGAAGGTGAAGGAGAATGTAAACCAGTTTTAAGACCGGAATGATGGTTCAGGTAAATATCTTGCATTATAGAATTCAAAATTATCTAAACAAAAGACAAACATGAAAATTCTTTACAGATTCATTGTCACTAAAGCAACTAGCTATTAATGGAATTCATATATTTGTATTCTAACAATTGTGGCCAATGTTGTACCTTGTGGAACCAACAATAGGGATTGCTAGTTTCCTAATTGTTGGTTTATAAGATTACTTTCTAAATTCTATGCTATTCCTTATCCTCTAAGGGTCATAATAGAAACATTTTAGCTGGGTATAATTGGAAAGACTAAATTAGACTGTCAAGTCATAAATCTTGTATCCCTATTGCCCCTTTGTCCTTCTAAAATAGCCAACTCAAACTGGTGTGTTACTTGGCTGATTAAACTACAGTGGACTTTACAGTAGCAATGGCTATCTGTATAGACAGTGAAAAATTGCCTGGTTATAAACTGCCTTGTTTCCAACTTAAAGCAAAATACTTCTTAGACTTTTAAGCTGATAAACATTGATCAGATTTATTACAATCAACTCATTGGGCTTTTGGCAAGCAGATACATAGGTACATCTATAAATCATCTTTCCCCTCTAAAGTAATAGAATGCAGCGCATCACTTCTTCAAATCTGGGTTCTGTGGCATATATTTTTCCTATTCAGTTATATCATAAAAAGCCTGTACTATGGTCTTCTTCAACCCAGTGCCTTTTGATAAACACTATAGTTTCTATCATTCTCCGAAGTTCACTTTGTATATTCACTCTTTAGGAATAATGGGGCTTGTAATCTAATTCCAGTCTATTTATTATCTCCATTAGTATTAGGCATGTTTTGCTTGTAATCAAAAAGAAAACATTTTGGTGTGTTGTTGTTGCAATATGCGTGTTCAAATAATTTCATGGAATCTCATGGTGCGAAATGTCTGAAGGAAAGCTAGGTCTTTTTATATATAACTTGTTTCGGTGATGAGAAGCAATCATTTCAAAAGGTTATAAAAGCTGAAACCAGTTCATACCGATCCCTTGTAACCTCCAAACAATATTGTTATTATCTTTCCAGAGCTGCCTAGAAGTTTTATGTAGCCATGAGGGACTGGAGGCTGAAAGAAAAGATAAATGTAACCGAACGCTACATGATGTTGCTACTGATGACTGTAAACATCTTCTAGAGAACTTGAGTAAGTTAACAGTCTCATACTCGTACTGAGTACCTGAATGTTTCTGTAAAACCCATAAAGTCTGCACCATTCCCACATGGTGCAGAATATCCTACTAATTACAGATGTTAAGATTTCTCTCTGTTTCTATGCAATATGACAATAGAGAATGTTCTCTGGTAGAAAGCCTGAATAATGGAATGGTTGTGGTATTGTCCAAGGACTGAGTCCAAGTCCACTCTCAGCCATGGTTATTCACTGACCCTGTTCCTTTGAGATGTTTGACTAGATCTTGTGGTTGTAGAGAGTTTGTCATGACACTTTCAAATGATATAATGGTTTTTAGAGATTAACTTTAGCCCCAAACAGATCTAATTTGTTTGAAATTAAATCAGGCTTCCCCTAGTCATCCTTATCCAAAATACCAATGGAGCATAAATGCTCCTTATCAAAAGACCATCCTAGGCAGCCCTTGAGATATGGAGCTTCTCTAGTAATTACTTGCTGGCATTGTTTGGGCTCTCTCCCACAGCCAGGTGGGAAATAATGGGACTATGAAAATAGATAAGATGCAGGTTATCCATGATGGTGATAACTGTTACCATAGCACCACTGATGCTTTTGTTTGGACTTGCTCTGGCAAGAGAAGAAAGAAAAAGGTGAGGCGAGAGAAGTCAATCTTTGAGAGGAATGTTGGAATGGCCTGGGTTGTTCACATTGTGTGAAAACCACCAAGGAGAGAAACTGTGCCAGTTTCTGTTTATCAGTCCAATCTACTTTACATAACTGTTTTGTGAGAAAAGTTGAAAAGGTAAAAGCTCTCTATGCCATTTGAAGCTCCTTGAGGAAAACAGGATGTAAACGTCTCTATCTCTCTATGGAGATGGTCTAAAATATTTTTAAAATAAGGGTGGATTTTGTAAATAGAAGTAAAATATGCTGTTACTGTACATTTTAGACATTCACCATGTAACTCTTTTTATGAGTTTTTCTTTTTGCACTCATTTCTCTTGAGCCATCTTTGTCAGAGATTTTCAGACTTGCCTTTCCATAATTTTTAGCCATACATAGTACAGATTGAAGGCACATTAGAGCACCGTTGATTATTAGTGTCATTTAATCATTTTAGCACTAATCACTTACATTCTTTTATGTCCCATTGACATTAAAGAAAAGTTGTATAAATCACTCTTATTATTTCATGCCAAATTTATATTTTCTCAAGGTAATTCAGTGAGAGGATATCATTATTTCAATTTTGCAGACCAATCTTACAGTTGTTCAGGGTTTTCCACTGAGACTATTCTCAATTGCATTGTTTATGGCTTCTTGCCGGTTTATAATCATGTTGCTCAAATGCAAACATGAGGTGCATCCTTTGAAAAGACTGGCACTTCTCCTTTCCCAGGGATACTGTTTTTCTATTATCTGGAATTTGGACTTTGGAAACCAGTCAGAGAAAATTCACCATATATGCTGTAATCACCCTTTTGAGCATTGTGGTTTGGCAAAGCTCCGGTGTTAACCCCTCTGTCCCATTTAAAAAGTGAGCAGTCTGAAGTAGCATATCTTGATACCTTAATTAGCATGGAATGGATTTTTCCCCAAGGCACTCTCACATGGAACTTTGAATGGAAGGGTTAATTAAGTTTTGAGCCTTTTTACATCAATTGAGAAATTGGCTTATGCAGTAGCAAAGTATCTTCAAGCTTTTACCAGAGCATCTATTGTAGCAAACCACAATCAGCATTTTAAGTGAAGGAATAAAGTAGATTTTCACTACTAAAGCAGGAAAAAAAAGAACGTGCAGAATACAGGCTGTGCTGAAGAAAATAATTTTAAGGTATTTACTTTTGCCATTTGTTGCGACTTTCTTTCCTAACCATACACATTTGGAATACCATCCCACTTCATGGCTCAGCAAAAATTGGCAGGATTGTGTTGGGAGAAAAGATAAGCTAATGACTTTACACATCAGGTGTGTAAAGTTGAAGCATTGCAACTGATTAAAAAGTGTCCTTCCATCATGGCTGTGAGGATTCTCCACACTCTTTTCGTTTCTGATTCAAACAGTGCACGAAGCATGAAATGAAAATATAAATTTGTAATATTTCACCTTTTTGTCAAATTTTAATTAAAACTTTCAGGTGATCTATCCAGCCATAATGTTTTTAAATTGTGTGATGCAAATGGCTACCATACTGTCTATTATGACCTGAGGCATTTTAGATATATTTGATATTCATTTAATGAAAGAAAAGGATCATACAATAACCAGAGATTATGAAGCTAGATCTGAGACCACTGTTGAGTACGTTTTTGCTGTAAAGTGAAATAATTTTTATTTGAAAAATCATTGTTTCTCTTGGAGTCATATTTTAAGGTATCTGCAGAACTAGCTCTTGGATCCAGGAATGCAAATCATTTGAAAATGTACTGGTAAATGCTATGCCTCTGTTGCAGACATGTTCAGTTTTCTAATTCTACTTAAACAGATGCTTTTAAAATCCCTTTACGGATTGCTGCAACCCAGATTGAGCAAACTTGCTGTGGTACGGATGATCTTGATATGGAAAATATTGTATGGATGTTAAATATACGAAAACAGACAACCTGGGATGATTTTTCCAAAGCAGTGACTCAGGCAGTGACAAACCATTTCCAAACAATTGTCTCTGATGAGTGGAGAAGCTTGGAAGACTTGACACCTAATAACGCCACAGAATTCAGTATTGGCCTCACTGCGAGCAGTATATTATCCATCAAACTGGGTAAGCACTGGTGTTTCGCAGATCTTTCACTTGTAAAAAGTACCTTGAGTAAAGCTAAGCCAGTTATAAGAAGCTGGTAAAATATAAAGACTGTCTTCAGATTTAACACTTAACAGAGAACTCAAGGAAAACATGGCCTTATCTATTATTTCCTGCATCTGAGTGATAATAAACCTACAATATAACATCACATTCAGCTATAATGTTTCTTTGGCTTTTTTTTAACTTACTGTCTTGTATTAACCCAGTCATTGATTTGTAAAGCATAATTCGTGTTTTAGTGTGATATATGAAACCAACTTTGACTTATTCAGTGTAGCACATTTTAATGTACCCTGATGTGTGATAATTCATCCCCCCCCCCATAATCTGGCTTATTGGTTTGCTTGTGAGTTGATTTGAAACTGTGTTAAACTATGATTCCTGGTGAGCATATCAGGACAAATTAGGGATTAGAATGGAGTCATAGCTTATTTTGTTAGTTTTTATCCCGTCTATTATTTTTACAAACAACCAAAATGACTAATACATCCAACACACCTTCCTCCTCTTATTTTCCCCACAACAACTCTGTGAGTTGGGTTAGGCTGGGAGAGAGAGAGTGGCCCAAAGTCACCCAACTGACTTTCATGGTGAAGGTAGGACTAGAACTCAAGGTCTCCCGCTTTGTAGCCTGGTGCCTTAACCACAGACCAAGCTGGCTCTATTTCTTTACCTCAGTGAAAGAGAATGAATTGACAGGAATGCATGAATCTAAAACTTTTCTTGAAGTAATAGAAGTGATACCTGGGCTTTGAATTACATATGGAAAGGACAATGAAGTTTCTTTACTTACCTTTTACTCCAAAAATCAAACTTATACCTTTGTGATGTAACTAAATAAATGGCATCAAACACTCTGCATCAAATGAGGCACATCCATCCCTTCTGCCAACATTCTTTATAGAAAGGTATAGGAATGAATGTAAAGTTTTTCATCTAAAAGGCAGAACAAGTTTCAATTTGATTAGCTACTGATATCTGCACTTTAGGAACCTAAATTCTTTCTCAACTATAATTCTTCTGTTAAAGCAAATTTGGAACAAGTTATTATATATATCACAAATTGCAGTCCAATTTAATTATTAAGAGTTAAGTTATCAGTGATAAAGTATGTGGAATCTATACAGCTCATGTGGTCTGTAGAATAATATGCAAAATGAATGTACCGTATATGTATTATCTCCAGTAATTTTCTTCAGTCTACATTAATCTTTGCATAATAAAAGATAAGAATGCCAAATTATAAATTAATAATAGTTACAATAAAAAGCAGGGTAGAAACTTAATTAAATAATCTTTACCTTTGTTTGGCAGAAAGATATCCAACAATTTCAGTTATCATTTTTTACTTAAACTTCATTTCAATTTTCAAATATGCGGAAAATAATGGACTGTTCAGTTCCCCACATGAGTTGTACTGTAATCACTGTGGTAAATATAAAAGTGTGTGTTGTCTTATATATATTGCATCATAATAGAACTATTATGTGCTCTGGGTGTGTCTCTGAACTTTCTTTCTTTCTTTCTTTCTTTCTTTCTTTCTTTCTTTCTTTCTTTCTTTCCTTTCTTTTCTTTTCTTTCTTTCTTTCTTTCTTTCTCAGGTAATATTTCATGGTCAGTAGGTCAGACCTTTCCCCAGCCACCTTGGGAATTTTTGAAAAGCAATGAAGTGGAACACATCATCATATCTTTACTTGGTACATTCATTTATTTTTGTCTGGCATCAAATATTACATAAACATGTTAATGAAAAATTATAGGATTGTTCATCTTCAATATATTCTTTTTAATTTTTAAAGTTGAATACATTTCCTAGAATATGTTCACAATTAAAAATGTGAAGTTCAGCCAAAACAGCTAACTTTTAAACATCTTTCTAGATAATTCTTTCTTAGCTTAATACACATAATATGCATATCATATGCAAATTATTTGCAATAATTGATTTTGAGCTATAATTTCATATTTCTTTCTTATATAAATAAAAAATATGCACTAAGAAGGTTTTATTCCCACTGTCATCATTCTGGTGGCTTTTCTATTCTCGGCCTCAACTCCTTGAAACAACAGTTCTGTCTTACATTGCGGATATTATAATTATTATAATTGTGTAACATATCTAAAGAGGTTTGAATTTTCCAGAATGCTGCCTAAAGCATGCATAGAATGTTCTTGTTTTTCACTGTTATCCAATATAGCTAGAATAACTCACAGAGAAGATTTTTCAAGGCAGTTCATATTAATTAATTTAATAAAAACTACAGGTGCAGGTGAATGCTATGTATTTACAGTAGTGTATAATTTAATACTTAGCCCAGTGGTGGCGAACCTTTTCGGAACTGCGTGCCGAAACGGGAATGCGTGCACACACGCACGCACAAGAAACTAGAAGAGCAGCTTCCCAGCGTGCCACACGGGAGCACCGGAAACCAGAAACTCAGCTTCCTGGAGCGCACATGTGCACCAGCCACCTGCTCTTCCGGTTTCCAGTGCTCCCGTGCATGTGAAGATCAGTTGGCCAGCATGCATGCATGCGCTAGAACCCAGAAGACCAACGAGAGACAGCTGGCGTGCCCGGAGAGGTGGCTCTATGTGCCACTTCCGGCACTTGTGCCATAGATTCACCATCACAGTCTTAGCCCCTCCTTACGTTGACATTGTACTCATTATTCTTTGTCCTACAGGTCCCCAGGAAGGATATCTGCACAGTGTGACATATGCATGTATGATCCATCTTCAAACTTTACAGAATTACCTCAGGCTGGTATGAAGATGCTTAATTCTTTCTAACAATATTATATTTCTTTCTGACTCACCACTTCTATAAATATGCTGAAATAAAATCCTATAAAATACTCTTATTTCCTACCTAAGCATTTGGGAAAAGGTCTATTGATATCTACTCCTATCAGGACTCCCTGACATAAATGAGAAAAAGAGAATCAGGAGCTTGGCCACTGAAACAAACTAATTTCTTCCTCTGGGGTATCATTTATGGCAGGCCTGGGGAACTGTAGCTCCACAGTTCCCCACGCCACAGGAAATGACCTGTGGACTTCAACACCTATAATTCCTAAGCCAGCTGGCTCAAGAATTCTAAAGTTGAAGTCCACAGTTTGTAAAGGGCGATACTTGTCCACTCCTGATTTATAATATTAAGAAGTAGATTGTTTGTGACAAAAAGTAATGGCAAAATTATTTTTAGCTTTAACTGTTTGAATAACTCTGACTGGAATATGTGACATTATTTTGAGGTTGGAAGGTTGTGTCTACTTCTCTTCCTTTGGCTATGAAAATTTTATTTTCCTCCCTGGTTCCATTCAGTTGTCTTGGAGAAAATCTATATATGTGGTCACTAGGAGTTGATGGCACATAATCAATCAATCATTTCATTGCTTAGAATAAATTGTGAAAAGAGTCATTCAGGAGAAGCAGAAACTTTTTCCTGGATATTTGATGAACATACTCTACATTGCTTGCTTCCTGTGTGTGAATCAAAACATTAACCTATCCCTAAGATCACCAAGACTGGTGATCTAGCATGGTCTATATTCAGGTACAATTGAAGTTTAGATTAGCTACATCTGGTGAATCACAGATTCCCCACCACTGTTCTAAGAGTATTAGAAAAACTGCTGGCTCAGATCAAGATTCCAGGCAGTCTTTTTCTAACAAGGTGCTTTAATGAGGAAACAACATATACCAGCTGTTCCCGTGTTCTGCCACAAAATATGAAATCATAACACTCGTGACATCCGTAAGACAGGAATTCTGGAACTTGCAGAGAGTGCAGTGGCTCACGAGGTTAGGGTGCTGGGCTGATGATTGGCAGGCTCACATTTGAGACCTGGTTGCTACCATGGGACAGGGTGAGCTCCAACCCAGCAGTCCAAAATCAAGCAACTTCAATTGGATAAATGGCTACAACTTAAGTGAGCAACTTAATAGGGATGTGAAGTGATGGCAGCAATGATGAAACCATTCAATCCTTTCAATCCAGAAGTTCTTCAGGGCTCCTGACACAACTATAGTAGTAGTACTGGAGCTGCAGTTTAAGGGGGGGGGGGAGTTCAGCAATTTAATTCAAAACATCCCAGCTCTAAATGTACCTGTAGTCATTGTCCATTTTGATAGTTCTGTTTGCTTGATAGGGTATGTAAGGGTATGTCATGGGAATATGATAACTTAAAACTTTACTGATCGATTCCTTGTTCCTAGAGCTTCCCAGTAAAAAATAATTATGTTAGGCTTCCATCAATCAGGCTGAATCTCCTAACATATTACTAAAATCTAATCAGCTTTGTATCCTTGGCTCTTCAACTAAAGGAGTTGACCTGTTTACGCACACTGACTTTTATTTTGTCTAGTGCTCAATTTCTCATGTTACAGGAAAATTATTTTTCTAAAAATTAAGAAGCTGTTTCCTACCAACATTCATGAAAAACAAAAGATAAATGCCATCTATTTAGTCTTAGCATGAAAGCTAGCTAAAAATAAGGAATCCACCTACCAGATGGTTTGTAGAGCACCATTGTTCAATACAAAAGGAAAAGGAAAGGAAGGGGTTTGTTAAATGCTGGAATCCTATTCTTACTTTTCTGGTAATAAATCCAACTGAACTCTACTTTTGAGTATGTACGTACACGTTTACCCCATAAAACAATATGTGTGTCTACTTGTCTGTGCCTGTGCCTGTGTCTGTGTGTTTATTAATTTTGAAACAGACCTGCCCAAAATACCACCTCTTAGAATTGCATATTGTACATCAATGTTATTGTGTTTCTTCCTAGGTGGAACAGTATCGTAACATTATCTTTCATGGTCCAGAAGGAAGTTTACAAGACTACGTGACTTATCAGATAGCCCTATGTCTAAAGGTAAAAGGATAAAAACTGCACAGCATTTGGAAAAACGAAAGAACATACTATCAATCTTTATTAAATTTGTAAATTTTTGGCGTAGCACAAGCAACTGGCTGCAGGATTCTGCTGTGAAATAGTCAAAGTGAAGATAGATGCTGATTTATCCAAGAAGCAACTTGCAGAAGTATTCATCAACAGTGGTATGAATTATTTCTGACTTTAAGCCGTATGCTTATTGATGCTCACTGGCAAAGTTACTTTTTAATTCAGAAAATCTCTGAGTTATCTAAAGTCTGACAAACTATAAGAGAAGCATTTTTTAAATTGGATTGTTTCACTGGGGACATTGATTCTTTACAGTATGCTATGTCCAAGAGTAGCTTATTTTTTTCTAATGATTGAGATGTGTCCAGGGTAGGGAAAAGAGTAGATTCAATACTGTAGATTCATGGCTTGTCTCTAAGATGTTTTGCTGTATTTTCCCAGCATTAAAAAAGTTCTGCCATGGAGGTATATGGGGTAGGGAGGGTTATTGTAAGGCTCTCCTCTCTATGATCAGAACTTTTCTCAGACCATTTTCTTCCTGATACTAATAGGCCACCCCTGAAAAACCCAGTCATCTTCACAACAATTGGAATATGACAGGCCATGGATACAAACAAGTAATTATATGAAAGTACACTCCATTCTACACCATGGGACTTATTTCCAACAGAAATCGGTTACATTATAAAGCTAGTACTTTTCCATGGATACTCATTAAATGTAATTCATTCACTGTTATAAAGAGTACAATGTTGAAAACATTTTGGTTTTTTATTTAAATATTAATATTATATGGACATGAACATTTTGAGTCCCCTTGTGATGGAATATCCAGCTAGAGTGGGGGGAGGGATGAAAAGACTGGAGAGCTTGGAGTCCTTGTAGGGAATGAAGCAATGGAGGCCAGACCTCCCCCCACCCCAGAACTGACTGTTACCAAGAGAATAAGGTCAGTGTCGCCAGATTGATGTCAGATGCAAGGAATCACCATGAGCTGATCAGGGTTGCTTCTTTATTGTTGCCTTCCTATGTACAAGAATCTCAGCAGACTGAGTACTGTATATTTCCTTGGGAACAGCCAGATAAAGGCTTCAGGAATTCTCATGGGGGGGGGGGGAATCTGGCCTCCTGTCACTTCATTCTCTGGAAGGACTCCAAGCTTACCAGTGTTTTCTATTCATCCCCCCCCCACTCTAATTGGAGAACCCACCACACCTCTATGTGTCTTTTCCTGCTGATGATTCATTATAATTAGAATAACAGACTTTTTCAGTGTATGGAGCAACCATATAATTTTGTTCATGTGCTATCTTTAGAGCAGGGGTGTCAAACTCAAGGCCTGGGGGCCAGATCTGGGCCGCGAGG
Organism: Pseudoxyrhopus heterurus; assembly: GCA_032468235.1. Classification (NCBI taxonomy): domain Eukaryota; kingdom Metazoa; phylum Chordata; class Lepidosauria; order Squamata; genus Pseudoxyrhopus; species Pseudoxyrhopus heterurus. Next base: position 262,766 of record JANHJO010003189.1, read on the forward strand.
TACTTAGATCTGGCCCATGGGGCCTCCCTGGAAACAGCAAAGGACTGGCCCATGGTGCTTCTGCAAGCGAAAATGGGCTCCCAACCTCCATTTTCGGCTGCCATGGCCTCCTGCAATCCTCTGCCAGTGAAAATTGAGCTCAGGAGTGGCCCTCCTGAGCTCCGTTTTCACTGGCAGAGGGTTGCAGGAGGCCGTGGCAGGCCAAAATGGAGCTCGGGAGCC
>JANHJO010003189.1:291040-308828 GCA_032468235.1 Pseudoxyrhopus heterurus
TCAGAAGGATGGAAGGCTGAGTCAACCTTGGAGCTGATGGGATTCGATCAGCCAAACTGCTGATCCGCAGTACTCTGCTCTTAACCAGTTCTCCATCCCCTAAGAGCTATGCAGAAACAAGGCAGCAGGATTGGATGAATTCACAGGGCTCACTTAAAATGGTTAATGATTGAGCCATTTTCTGTGTAATAAATTGAGCCATATACTAATTAAATAATTTAGACCTGTACAATATCCTACTGCATAGATATACACCCAAATTAACAGTAAAGCTTAGCATATTGTTCAAAAGCAATCACTAGGTATTTTTCCACCTTGTATTGAACGAACGTAATACAAGCAACTTGTTTTCCTCAACCTGAAGCCCCTCCAGAGGTACTACAACTCCCAACTCTTAAAATTCCCACTCAGTTTGGGTATTGCTGGGGATTCTGACAGGAGTGGTCTCAAATGTTATAAATACCAGATCCAGAAACAGAATCATAGAAATGGAATCAGGTAAATTAAATTGTCCTTTCAATATTCACATAAATAATTTCCAGGCAATCAAGTTAATTCTTAGTTATCAGAAGGATACCCAATGCAAAAACTTTACCTTAAAAGGTTTGCCAGCCTCAAAAGGAAACATGGGTGCCGTCCGGTCTTCCGTCCCCCAGACATTTTTAATCTTGCTGTTGCATACAATCACCTTCATGTGGCCCTCATTGAAGCGAGGATTAAAGTGGAAAGCAATGTCATCGCCTTTCTTCAAATCTACTTGAAATCTGTGAGAAATGAGGACACACAAATTGTTATCCCAATGTTCTATGCCAGGGGTGTTATACTCAAGGAGATGCTTAAATCCAGTTCATGGGGCTAGCCTGGAAATAACAAAGGACCAGCCCGCGGTGCCTTTGGCGGCAAGCCCAAAAGTGGGCCAGGCGGCCCATTTTTACCCAGCGGAGTGCTGCAGGAGGCCATGGAGGGTGAAAACAAGGCACAGGGGGGACACGTGTGGACCCCCGTGCCCCGTTTTGGCCTGCAGGGTGCTGCAGGAGGCATCTGTCCCAACCCCTCCGCCGCCACCCTGCAGAGGAGAACTACAATGCTGATCTGGCCCTTGAAGGAATCCAGTTTGGCACTTCTGCTCTATGCAATGCAAATGACCATCTGTCTGCAAGGCATATAAATCCTTCCACTTCACCATCCAGTCAAAGCTGAAGAAGCTTCTTGGATGAGAAGTGAAACATCTTCAAAGAAAAACCAGAAAGTCCAGTCGCCTCTTGAAAAAGCACCTTTGGGACAATAAGTAGTAGATAGTAGATGAAATGAAAAATTAGTTAAAGCTGACTTATATTAATGACATGGAAATGGCTGGTGCCATACAGCCAAGATTTTAATAGCTATTAGTCCTAAATACATCCACTTTTCATTTAAATCCCTGTGAAAAAGAGAACCTTTCTCTGTATTCCAGCCTGAAATTCAATGTAGTCATTTTCTTGAATAAGTTCACCGTATCAGTGATCGAAACTAATAAGTCATTTTTTGTAACTTCTGCTACTCTGCACTATTATTAACTTAGGGGGACTTAGGCATTAAATTACTGCTACTTGTCAACAGTCCCTACCAGTTTAAAAGTATTCAGGCTGTCACACTTCCAAGATGTGATTCTATTAACATCTAGAAAGTTATCTAAATGCAGAAATACAGATTCAATGTTGTCAGAAAGATGTCAGAAGTCCAAACCAAATAAGAGGTAATAGTAAGGATGCTGCCATGAATCTCTGAAAATAAATTGGCCTTATTGCAGTCATCACTGGAAGATAAGGAACCTGAACCTCTTGTAATTTAACATTTTCCACAACCCCATGCAATTGGTCTTTGCACCTGGGAGTGATAGGCATGGTACAAACATTTGGAAGGCATCAGTTGTTTATCTCCCTGAATGCAGTCTTGATATGGTCTTCATCCTAGACTCAGTGCTTTTAAAATTAGCTTGCCTCTCATGCAAGCTCTGTCAGAATCTGAAGCTCAAATGTTTGAATGCCCACTGTGTGCTCAAAATAAATCATTGATGTGAACAGGATCAGATTCAGCACATTGTATATCTGCTCCCAAAATGACTGTTGTTCAGAAATCTCTATACTCTTGCAGTTCAAATTCCTGAGAATACAAGAGACTAGTTGACTAATATTTTTTGATATGAAGTGATGTATTTGATTTTTAAAAGATGCCATGCAATTCTTTCCCCAAATACGTAGAAATGAGCATCACTAATTGAAGGGGTTTGGAGTGTTTCCAGTTGGCTTATATTATCCTGTCCCTTTGCCTTATTCATGGAAACGTACATGAGGTCTAATATATTCCTCCTGCATCCTTCTTGCAAAAACAGTAGAACTGTTCAAAGCTTTGTGATCAGTGGTAGGTATCCTTCATCAGAAAGCTGCTTCTTCTTGGATAGGTATAGCTTAGGATTACTGTTCTAATTTAATTATATCCTCTTCATTTCTGTTACTTTTTGCTGTCTTAAAATTTGTAATAAATTTTTCACCCTTGAAAGAAAAAGGCATTTCCCATGTCTCATTATGCATTTGGGATTATTTTTCATAGAGCAAAATTCAACATTGTGCATTTGTTTTACTGCTGGCATTGGTGATGTTGCTGAAAATAACTATCATAGTTTAGGTTTGTTCTCTGTCTCCCACTCCCAATTTCCAATTTTTGCATATATTTCTGTCACACACACAACTGTCACAAGAATAACTATTTTTTGCAGCGGTGCCTGCAGAATATGGTTATAAAAGTCAAAGTGGCTGCCATAAAGGTATGATTGAAGCTTTGCCTAATTTTTCTGTGGAAAATTTTTCCGTGTTATAAGTGGAGCTTCAGTTGCAATGTTGGCTGCCATCTTGACTTTTATTTACTGTGAACCCCTCCGCACTTACAATATGCTTCAGAGTAATTCAACTATAGAAAATATCTGTTTGCTTACACTGTCTTTATAGCAACCTTTTTCAAAAACCTTTCTCTTTGCTCCACCTCAGTCTCCAAGTGCTACCTTATGTTTTAAACTGAATGCAGAGAGTCAGTCTTCATTTAGTGACTGCCTTGTTTAGTGACCTTTCACAATTAAAGGTGATGAAAAAGTAACTTTACTACCACTCCTCATATTTACCACCTTTGCAGGAAAGGAAAACAAAGGACAGCTGAAGTTACGTCATAAGCAGTTTCATTTAGTGGCCACTTCACTTAATGGCTGAGTTAAAAGTCCCAATCATGGTTGCTAAATGAGGACTACCAGTAGATTAAATAGGATATTATATGAGCACTGTGTATATTTGTTTTTTTGTTTTTTAACAATCATCATACTGATTTTATCACTTACTACAACCTTCTGTGTTATGAAGACATATAACTATTAAGTTTGGAATTTTTTTGTTCTTACAGTGTATTACTTCATATTATGCAATATTTTTATCATTTTGCTGGCTGAACAGATACAGTTTGATTCCTCTTTCCTTTGGTTCCATGAATGAAGAAATTATTTCTTTCCAAAATTTGAATAAAATCCTGTGGCTCTGCAGTTTCTCGCAGCGTTTAGATCTTTCTTTTTTTTTTATCTCCACTTCAGCATTAACAGACAAATCCCTGAATAAAACATGTAAAAACATTGTAGTTGTACACCTGACAAGATTGATATTTTTTTAACAGTGCTTTTTCCAATGGGTACACATTTTCCTGTGGGTAAAGATGCACAGTTTAAAACCTGACGTAAGAGTGTATGTTCCAGTTGTGAATTAATTCTAGAACATGTCTTAGTGCAATGAAAGCTCAGGAGACGCATTTTGGCAAAGCAAGCCAAGGCATTGAAAGAAGACAACAGGAGATCCTCTTGTGTATTATTAGATTTGCTTGCAATGTTACCTAGCATTTTATCAGAGCCTGAATATTCTGTGCCAGAAAAAGACAGGCTTTAGATAGATTACTTAAGCTGGCCTTTAGGATGTAATTATCCTTCTGAAAACACACTTGAGATTTGTTCTGCATGTGCTCGCTTCAGGCTGGGCCTGCTTTGTGCCTTTTTGCCTCAGACAACTTCTTTTATCTTCTCCTTGGTTACGTGATTCCTCCAACTGCCTCAGTTGCAGTGACCAGTATGGATTCTTAGTAACCAAAATTTATCTGACAGCTGCTTTCTGAATCGGAACTTGCATCCCCTGATGATGTGGCAGATTTTCTGAACCACATTTCCTGGCAGCTGCAGCCAATAGTTTAATGGCATCAGAAAAGCTCATGCTTCACACCTGAAGCCTTTCTTTTCAATATTGTGGGCATAATAAATAGTAAGACTTCCACATTTTGCAAAAGCATATTAGGGTATGTTCTTTCTCTTTGGTTGTAGGAAACTGCAAATAAATATAAATCACATATTATTTCGATTGTAGATTATAGATTATGAAACAATGAAACCATTTTGTAGATTGACTCTTTAATAAACTTTTGTGCTGCAAGCTTCTTTTGCCAAATGAAATGCACAGGTATTAAGAGAGCTACCATATCTGGGCCACAAAGACAGATACGGAAAACTAATTCTAAAGATTGTCCAGAATCTTTGAAACTCAGATCTGATAGGCGTGGAAGTAAATACATAATGAGATTACAATTGAAAAGTACTTTTTCATATACAAGTAAACTCCGCAACCATGTTTGCCTAAAATTAAGATACAAAACTCTTGCAATAAGAAGTATCTGGAACAACAAATAAAAATGTGTCAACTCTTCAGCACCATCTAGTGACAAGAAATCAAAATGTATTACTCTGCAAGTTTATAAAAAAATCTTTATATTTTATGTAAGGTTTTGGTCACATATTGGATGCTGGTAGACTGACAATTCAGGAATTTTCATTTAGCTCTGTTCACTTGAACAGCCTCTCATTTAATTTTTATTATCATATATGATCATAATGAAAATATGCTATACTATATTTTTATGCTATGCAATAATGTCAGTGAACCATTTCAATCAATTTTTTTAAAGTGCAGTGTTGGCGTAGTGTTCTTTTGTACTACCTGATTATAACCACAGCAGCAGATGGTTAAGCCTGTTACAAATGCCACCTAATATTTTTATACTGATAATATGATCATAGATCAGTAAAAAAGAATTACATTTTGTACACTTTTCATTTAAATCTGCAGTGTATATGATCTGCAAATTTATCTATGCACCACAAGCATATTCACAGCAAATAAAGCATGGAGTGTGGTATACAGTCCTATGTCTCTGTTATAGTCTTGCTATCCAACCATTTCTTTAAAACATGCACTGAATGGGTGGGACTCAAATACTTAAATAGTTGGCAGCTTACATATTTATTGGGACCAGTTTCTTTTTAACAGAATGACTGATCAGATGTTTCTGGGAAGCCCACAAGATAAGCAATGAAGCAATGATTTGTTGCTTATTTTCTAGAATTTTAAGGTTCTTCTAAAGCAGGGGTGTCAAACTCGTGTCGTCACAGCGTTGTCATGTGACGTATCATGACTTTTCCCCCCATCGCTAAACTGGGTATGGTCATGGCCAGCGTGTGACGCTACCGGCTCATAGGCCACAAGTTTGACAGCCCTGTTCTAAAGGAGCAGTTGGAAATCTGGCTCAGGAGAACCTTTGTGCAGTTCTGGCTGTGAGACAGTTATAGATGTTTCTGGAATAGGATACCCTGACAATAGTCAATCATACCCAATTGATACTGCAATGGACTCTATGAGCATCTACCTCAGAAGCTGCAGGCTGTAGAGAATAGGATGCCCAGAATGTTACAAAACAGATCAGCAGAAAACACCAATTCTGAAGTCATTGTGGTAATTGCTGGTAAGACTTTGGACCCGAATAAAATGCTACTGATTGCTTAAAAAGATCTAGAAAATAGCACCAGGATTCTTCAGGAACTGCCTTGTGACATTGCTTATCTGATCTGAACCCTGGCTACCAAATCAAGACTACGGCTAATCTCACTGTAGAAATAAGAAAAAAATTGGTCTCAAGATGTTGCATTACACAACCTCATTGATCAGGATCAATGTCATTACTGCATATTAAAACAATTAAGAGAACAAAAATAAGCAAAATATGTAATGTAGCAGTTAGTAGCTAGGATTTTCATTATAGATTTTTCTCTAAATTGTATAAAAATTTAAAGTAAAAAAATTGTGATGGCCCTTTAAATTCCAATACAATTTGTTATACATTTTATTTTCAAAATATAGAACATTCTTATTAAAGGACTGCCACAGTAATTTTAATGAAGTTATGAAATAAATATGCTAGAGAAATTTCAGTTAACTATAAAATAGTATGGTATAAAAGATCACAAAAATCAAGTAATTTTTTTCTTCTTTCCACTAAAAAATTACAAATTCTAATAATTAAAAAATTACAAATTCTAATAATTAAAAACAATGCTAAATTTAAAAAACTGAAAACAATGCCCAGACTCATTTTGCTGGCTATAAAAACAACTGATCCATGTACAATAGAGAAGTAGATGAGTAGTTAACCCTTTCTTTTACAATGGTTATGAAGCATCAACTGCTATATCTTACAGGAGCAGTCTAGCAAAGGGGTATACAGCACAACTTGGTGTCTTTCGCCTCATATAGGAAGAGATTAATCTGACAAACAGAATGGACAAAATACCAACAAAGTTGAATTATTTCAGAGCAAGACAAATGCAATTCATTAATTCCATCTTCCTACTTTTTAATTCATATTTTCCTGGCTACTATAACTGGTAATATATTTGAAATTAAATATAATTTCTATTGCATGAATGGGTGTAATCTTTTTTTAAGTTATGCAGCTTTCATGCATTTGCATTACAAATTTCAATCACATTTTTCCCATGTCCTTTTCACACATAAGAAAAATAATTTAAAAATCCCTAATTAAATTTATGTTCTCATATGAAGATTTAAATGCCCAATTTTGTCAAAAACTAAGAGCTGGCACATAATGTTCATTTTGGCTGACATATCTATAATTTGCACAGCAATAAATACAGTTCATGACCTCTTTTGCAATGATCTCAAAAGGTATATGCTTTGCCCCTGGTTTGTTCTCTGATAAAAAAAACAACAGCCCTTTAGAATCAGACTTGCTTATGGATTTACTGTAGCTTAAAATACAACAAGTGCAAACTATGCTTGTTTTGTATGATATTCACATACTCTAAAAAATATGTACTGTGATATTTAAAAATTCAATTTATAACTTAAAAACTTGATTATCATCCTGATCACCCCATATCTGTAAAAAGAAGATATTTTATGAAAAAATTCTTTGGGATCAGATCTAACATACATGTTCTTGATACCTAATTTGACCCTTGCATTTTGAAACATTTTATGCAGACAGATTACACATTCATTAATTTAAATTCCTAAACCTGTTCTTGTTCTGGCATTTTAGTAGTGTTCTTTCTGTTCCCATTTGTTCTGGTATTTGCTCAGAAAAATTCTAAGAAACTGTATGCAACTTGTGGAATCTTCACAGCCGAGTTTCTTGAACTTCTTCCTCCGTTTCCTCTGGCAAAGCACTGATTTTAGGCCTTGACCTTCGCCTGCTTGAGTTCCTAGGATATATTGGGAAGAGCTTGGCTCGATCAGAATAGCTGATTGCTTGACGGAAAGAATTCTTTTCACTCAGGAGCTTCTGTATTGATTCACATTGCCTGACTTTATTTTCTTCTATGACCTAATAAATCAGAATGAGAAAATAAAATTTATTTATGAATTGATATTTCCAGGAATCAAATGCTATCTTATAGAACAACAATAATCAGCAAATTATTTATTGTATTTGTATTATTCCCATTATGCAAGAATATTATTTCATATCTCTAGAAAATATACATTTATATATTACACAGAACGAATTAAAGGAACAGGGAAATGGAAGAAAATACAGTCAGGAAGGTTTTGTTACTGATGAAGAAAATTTCTCCAAGCTTTTTTGTTGACATCACCTTCAAACAGTGATTGTGCCACATGACAGGTGAGAACTGAGAACTTCATTTGGAGAGACTGTTGAAGGCCCTGACAAACTTGGTATCATTGTTGAATAATACTTATGGAATGAACGGCAACTCTTCTCCCTTTCTGCCAAAAAATACCTTTTTGTGTTTGGGTTGCAATAAATGAAGAAGAATAGTGGAGAAATAAAAATAAACATTTGGAATAGATATACATCAAAGCATTCAGCAAACAAACATGTTTGATTTATGATTCTTTTGCTGTGAATAAAAGTATGCATGAAACAAGTTGATGAAACAATATGTGCTGTTTCTGACTTACACATAACATGTTCTTGCTAGCACAATTGTGCAGTTGAATTATAACTTTTTTTAAGGAAGGTTGTGTTCAGGACAGTTAGTGCTTTAATACAAAACCTGGTGTTTCTTTTTATATATTACTTTTAAAAAACAAAAAACAAAAGTATTTTGAAGATCATCAGTTTCAAGCCAGCAATAGTAGCATTCAAACAAAATTGTTGGCTATTTCACTTTTTGCTCCAGATTTTCAATTACTAGCATGCATAGAAATGTTTAAAAATATTGTTTTGAAAGAATGACTATTTAGTTTGCCAGGTGAACTGTAGAGGGAGCAGAAAACAAAATACTGCTTAGTTTCCTATTGTTACTCTGTCATATTCTCCATTTTGTTCTTCAGATTTTGTCTGGAATCTACTTGTGTGTATTTGGGTTTTGCCACCTTGGCTTCACCCTTTCTTTTTCCCTGGAAGAAGAAGAGGAAGGAGAAGCTGATTTTACCAATGGAGCTGCCCACCATTTTTTTCTCTATTACACTTACTTTCTAATGCCTTTACATCTATTTGTTCAATTGTTGTAATGCCAACTTGCTTTCACAGTCCTCCAGATTGCTGGCTGCCTGTTATGTAAACTGCCAACTTTCCTAATATACTGTAATACCTCTCTGCCTGAAACAGGTCACTCTGGGAGGAGGGATGCTTACTTTGGCATATAGGAGAAATAAATCCTTCCCAGTTCTTCCTCTCCTATAGAGAACTACCTTTTACCTTTTAAGTGTCTAGGCAAGAAGCAATATATTGGAACTAGCAAAAGGAGCTACATTAGATTGCTAAGTCTCTAATTAAAGTATTAGAATCTGGAAACTCCAGGGAACGAAGCAGAAAAACATTTACTTTTGAGACATTTTTATCTCTAAATATTGGGTAAGAAATCTGATCTAGAAATACTATGTTAGATCACTTTTACTCTGCAATGTGTGTCCCTGATTTCTGTTTCTGATGTGTATTTCCTCTTATCGAAATTCAGTGGTTAGAAGCCTTGGTTAGCTCTGAGCTTTCTTCCTTCCTTCTGCATTATCCCATTGAAGATTCTGTTGAAATGCTATCACAACTCTCTATTCTCTATCATTAGTTCCTCTACCATTCATCTGTTTGTCTATGAGTGTCAAGATTGAAGCACGCTTATGCCATTGCAAACATTAGTGCTTTCAACTTGCCAAAGAACTAGGGGGGAGGGAAGGGTGAGATGGAATGAAGGCTCCAGACTTCAAGTAGAAGAGCCATGAGAACCAAGAACACATCAGCAGTATCTGCCAAGACCAGAGACTTTTCTCATAACAAAATAATGACACTTAATTGGATAATGTGACCTGCACTAATTGTGGGAGGGGGAAATCCATATTGTAGTTATGTGGGTTAGCACGGGAATTAGTTAGAGCTGGTTTTGCCTTCTTCAGTGCTGAAATGATGTACTCAATAAAGTTTTGGATTCAAACTTTGGAAGATCTCGAAGGTGTTTGCTTTGGTTGGGTTCATCAGTTGGTACGTTGACAATGAGTACTGTACACGAACTTCAAAAAAGAGTTTTATTTTTCTCTTTGATTTCTGTTTTTCTGAAAGTAAATTAGGTTGATCTATTTCTCAAGCAAGACAAGATAGATTTCCCTAGTCACATGTCTCATTATATAGAGCCAGATGGTAGATATAAAATTCATTTTATTTTTATTTGCCTTCATTTTCTTAATGGCTAGTAAAAATAGGTTACATAATTCCTACCTATTTTACACACTAGGGTTAGGAAGGAGGATGCCAAGTAAATATGTGTTCCTAGAAGAGTGGCTTCTATTAAGCAGCTATACCAAGGCAGGCAATTGAGCCCAAGGTGTATAGACTCAGAGTGCTTGAGACAGGAAATGTGAGGCTTCAAGCCATTCGTCCTTGAGGCACAGCTTTGCTGCTTCAACAGCCTTCACCACAAGGCACTTTTCACATGTATTGGATCCACACTGACTAGGAATTCTGGAAATTCTAGTCTAGAAATGCCAAGTTGTGGACTGCTATCTAACTGCTTGCTATTAGTTGGAATCCAAACAGGAATGAACTGGTATTTATATAAATCACAATAAGCCACTTTAGAGATTGAGGGGACTGTACATAGTAGTTTCTGACACTGGGAGAGGTAGTGGTCAGCTGTAAAAATAAAACGAGGCAAAAATGTATTGGCTACAGTAAATTCTTTGATATCTCTTAGGATTTACTTTTTTAATCACCGCTCACCAAATATCGCTGGCATTCTAGCAGAGCTTCTAATCTATGTTCTGATAAAATCACTGTACAGTTTGCAAATGCTTGCTTGAGCGTCTTTTTGATGACTTGGAAGGTCCTGAAAGAGAAACATTTTTTAATATGTGAACAAATGCAATATAAAAATGTAGTTAAATGCCAAGATTTTGAACAGACATTTTTACAATGTTTATCCACTTTTATTATATTACTCTACAGTGGTTAAAGTTCAGATGCAATATCATAATGACACATAGAGTTAAAGTTTGCCCTAACTAGTTACTAAGGTAACTTTTATGGCAAAACAAACCAAAATTAAGTGTATGCTTATTTTATGCTCCTGTATTTATTATGTTTCTTGCCTTAGCCAAAGAAAGTTAGAAAGTTAGTATTTGCTACAAGAAAGAAAAAAATGGACAATTGGTTAAATTTGTTTAATAATTATTTTTTCTCCTAAAGCAATCTCAAGTACTATAACTTATAGGCACAAGATTACAAGAATCAAACAATGATCAAGGATCAAATATCATTACCAAGTTATTTCCCAGAGTTTAGTGGAAAGTTGCAATAGTTGCAATAACTAAATTAGCTTACATTATTATAGTGTTTTTATAACAAGAGAATATTGCACATTGCCTTTTATATTGCATATATTGCATTATATTGCAGACTAATACCGATCACATCTGCCAACTGCATTGGACTAGCATGGCAGACTATGGTCTATTCCTTCCACAAGCCAATACAACCTCAAAAACAGTCCTCATTCCCTGGAGGCCCTAGGACAATTACCCATAGCAGTGGGAAGACCTGCTCGAAGGTAGAGGGTGCTAAGAATCACCAAGTTAAATCAGGCTGCCTTTGGACTTTGGACATAGGAACAGTAAACATTCAAACTATGAAAATGGATACTTGACTAGAAGAACTGCTGACTGAACTCAACTATATACATTGGGATATCATTGGATTATGTGAAACATGATGATAACACGAAAATGTAGTTGAACTTGATAGGACTGGGCATTTACTCTGCACTATAGGTACCGAAGATGGACAATGTAGCCGAGTTGGTTTACTCATCAACCAAAAACTGAAAGACTCTGTAGTAAAATTTGAAAGTATATCAAACAGAGTAGTCCAATGCATCATTCAACCGAACAAACAATACAAGCTTACATGCTAACAATAAGCTATAATGATGATAAGGTCAAATAGTTTTATGATGATGTGGCCTGCCTTCAACACAAAGAAAAATGCCAATACAAAATACTAATGGGTGACTTTAATGCAAGAATATGCCTGGAGAAAAAGCGACTGGCCCATATGGATGTGGTGAATGAGATAATAGAGGCAACAGACTAGTAGATTTTGCTGAAGGACAGGAATTTTATATCATGAACTCATTTTACAAGAAAAAGGCTAACAGAAAATAGACATGGAAGACTCCATCTGGGTACACAAGTGAATTGATTACATCAAGTTAAATGGTAAAACCATATTCTGCAATTGTACTGTCATCAATCGTTTTAACATTGGAAGTGACCACAGAATGGTACAAGCTAAAGTGAAGATAGACTGAAAAGAGCGTATGAAAATGATAAAGATGTCAGACACAAAAAACAAAAATAAAGAGTGATAAGCTATTAGAAGAGAACAGGGATTTTGAGATTAATCTATCAAATTACTTTGCTCTATTGCAAGATTTGGAAGAGATTAAACATTATGGACCAAAATGAACAAATAGTCAAAAACATCCTTGAATCAGCTACATCTATAGCACCACCAGAAAAACACTTTGTATAGTCAAATCTCTGATGAAACTATCGATTTAATGAAAAAATGACGGACAATGAAGAATACCGGAAATTTCACTAATAAACTGGAGTACTTTGCACGATCATAAGAAATGTACCCAAGAAGAAACACATCAGTTTAACATGAAGCTTGTGAAAAAGACAATTGAAAAAAACCAAAGGGATTGATCAGGTGAAGTGGTTTTTATGCACAAGAAAGGGACCAAAGATGATTTAAAGAACTATTGCCCAATAAGCCTTCTTTCAGTCATCTACAAGGTTTTCACCAAGATAATAGCAAAAAGAATACTGAGAACATTAAATGATGCATAGCTAAAGGAGCAGGCAGAGTGCAGAAGTAGCTACAGCACAATGGATCACATCCAGGTTGTAGTAAGTCATTGAAAGGCACTATCAGCCGGATCCCCAATATGGCATTTGCAGCTTGCTTGCTCTCGGCTGCCATAGAAACAGGGTGGGGTGTGGTTAGGCATTTGGGATGGGGAAGCAAGCTATTGTGAAGAGTTCCCATGAGAATTGGAAGGGAGGTTTTCACTTATGAATTATGGCGCTGCTGAGTGGAGTTGGACTTTTTCCAAGACCAACTTTCCTGGGACTCTGGTGGCACACAATACCTGCAGGAAAGCCTTTCCCATAACATCCTATTGGACCCTAATTAGTCTTTCTGTGCTGGATCCTGTGGGGAGTGTTTGGAGGTGACTTTCAATCTGTAACTTTCACATGGGTTTTTCCCAGATCTTGCCTTGCTTTTGCTGCTATCAGTTCATTCCTAGCAAAAGTGCTTCTTCTCTAAATCAGTGGATTTGGGGTTTTCTTTCTTAGGATTAGGATAGCAGGGAGACCTGACAGGTACAACGAGTACACTATGCCTCTGTGCATGGCTTTCATTGACTACAGAAAGGTGTTTGACTCAGCATTCCAGCAAGCAATAATTAATGCATTGCTCAACCAACGTGTAGACACTGCTTGCATAAACTTACTACAATCAATATATGAAAAAACAGTGGCGACAATTTGCCTTAATGATCTTAAAGTGGAAGTCAACATATAACGAGGTGTATGATAAGGCAATACAATATCACCTATCCTTTTCTCAGCCTGTCTTGAAGACGTATTTCACAAACTAGACTGGGCAAAAGATGGAATAAAAATCAATGGCGCCTATTTAAATCACTTAAGATTTGCAGATGTTGTTCTCTTCTCACAAGATCAGAAGAGCTACAAAGACACATACAAGAGCTGCACAAAGCAGGAGAACCATCTGGCTTAAAAATAAACGTGAAAAAAGACAGGTTATGTTTAATAAATTCACCAAAGAAAGAAAAAATATATATCAGGAGAAGAACAAGACATAGTAGACCACTTCATATACCTTGGCCAACAGATCTCAATGGAAGGTGGCACAATAAAGGAAACTGAACAGCGTTTTAAATGTGGTTGGCAGGCATTAGGCAAGCTAAGTATAATTTTCAAGAACAACCTCCCCCTATGCCTGAAGAGAAAAGTTTTAGATCAGTGTGTGCTACCTGCTCTAACATATGCAAGTGAAACATGGACACTAATCTCACAATCAATACAAAAGCTACAAGTGGTGCAAAGAGCCATGGAAAGATACATGCTTGGCATTACAAGACAAGATAGAAAGATCTGCACATGGATTAGACAACAAGCGAAAGGGAATAAAAGAATTGAAATGGAAATGGTCACATAGCAAGAACTGATGGCAGGTGAACTAAGACAGTCATAGAATGGATCCCACTTGATAAAAAGCTTCCATGAAAGTGACCTAAAAGAAGATGGATTGATGACATCAGCAAGAATTGCAGCCCCAATTGGCAAAAGAAAGCTCAGGACAGTATTGGTTGGAAACATGCAGAAGAGGCCTTCATCCTGCAATGCATAGACAATGACTAAAGTGATTGCATACTGGCCTTTATTGTTGGAAATTATTACACTATTTTAAAGCTTGAAGAGTACCAAATATTACTTCTGGGCCTAACTAAATAGAAGTTTAGCTTTAAGAAGATACTTGTTCAACTTCTGCCTATCATCTAAATGTTAAGGATGCAATAATCCTGTGGCTACCATCAGCAAGGTGGATTCACTCAATTAGAATGATGATAGGTGCACTGTTGGAAGATCTGAAGAATCAGATTGGAGACAGATTATCTTGAAGACAGTCTGCATGATTACTAAGATCAGCACCAACTTGATGGTACATAATAAATCAAAACTCTTCCAAGCTCATAGCAAGAGACCAATTCAACTAGCAAGAAGTGAAAAATGAATACAGTACAAAATATAGTACTTCTTTTTAAGGTAGAGGTAACATACAAGGACCTTGGGTATATGATAAAAACTGTTCGCAGCCTGGCTTTAGATGTTATTTTGGCTGTAAAGCATACTTAGGTCCTGCTCTTTTGAAGATTTCATATTGATCCCAGGGGAGAATACTGGTCTTCCATGCCATATGTCTGCTAAATTTATAAAACTACATTACCCATCTGTTATAATGCCTTTAGGCAAACAGCTTCAGTCTAGAGCCACCCAATCTTTTATTCCAAATCTTGACAATGCAGTATTAAGACCAGGTACTGAATCTCTGTAGGTTGTTTTCAGACAATAGTAAAATTCGTTCCATTGATCTATTTATTTAAGATACAGTTTTGGGTAATGCCAACAAGCATGATTAACATTGCAGAGAGTCGTCATATATTTTATATTTATTCTCTAGATCATTTAAGCATTATGTATACAATGAAATTAGAAGAAGGAATTGCAAGATATCATCCAAACTGTTGAAAGCCATTTTTACATTGAACTATAAATAGGGCAAAGTATACACTTTTTTATAAATTCAGTATGTACTTTTGTAGTGTAAAATTCTGAATGCAGGCAAACCAGAATCACTTCATTATGGCCAATATATATGAATATAGGTAGTCCCCAACTTACGATCACAAGCCCATAATTTATGTTGCTAAGTTATAGTGACCAGACGTCCCGCTTTTGGCAGGACAGTCCCGATTTTTAACAATTTGTCCCGCGTCCCGCGGCGTTTTAAAAAAGTCCCGATTTTTGGAAAGAATGCACAAGCTAGGGAACGGCGGGAGAACAGGAAGGGAATATACGGTTTTTGGCGCCGAGCAGCACACTAAGTTCCCCCTCCGCATGTAAAAAGCGACGAATGAAAACGCAACCCCAACGCGACCAATCGCCCGGGAGGAGCCCGATTTAGTCCACCAATCTGCCCAATCGAGACGGCCTGGGTGGGTGCATGACGTCCCGGCAGCCAGCCAATGGGAACGCCAGCCACTTGGAGGAAGGAAGCGGCGGGACCTCAGCAAGAGGCCTTAAAAAAAAAAAAACTCCATGAGGAGCTGCATGGCCCCGGAGGGAGGGGGAGGTGGGGGGGGCGCGGCTGGAACGGAAAGCTGTCCAATCGCGATGAGTCCAGGCCGGGCAAGGGCGGGGCCAAGAGCCCCGCGGGCCAATGGCAGCGGCGGAGGGGCGGGGCCGGAGAAAATTCCAAGAAGGCGCCCCCCCCGTCAATGGTGTCCCGCTTTACCAATATTAAAATCTGGTCACCTTA
Source organism: Pseudoxyrhopus heterurus (assembly GCA_032468235.1). Taxonomy (NCBI): domain Eukaryota; kingdom Metazoa; phylum Chordata; class Lepidosauria; order Squamata; genus Pseudoxyrhopus; species Pseudoxyrhopus heterurus. The sequence continues at coordinate 307,037 of JANHJO010003189.1, forward strand.
GCTTTGGAACAGGGTGTGACCAATCCAATGAAACATGGAAGCCAAAGTAATCTAAGACAGGTACATCAAAGGGACATTTCTCCAGTTTAAGATGCAAGGGGTGTTGATGGAGCACTGTACCACTTTGAACCCAGTTCAGGATGGATATCGGATTCTTTAGATTAGATCAGAGTATCATCTAAGTAAACTATCAAATACTTGTCAAATAAGTTATGAAAAATGTGATTTATAAAGCACATGAAGACCAACAGTGCATTAGTGAATTCATAATTCTTTATTGTGTATTCAGTTCTTCCATAACAAGTTCAAAAGCCGTTAAATATTCATGTCCCTGCTATTCAAAGATAATGAACAATTATTTTAGACAGAGTATTAATTCTCAGATATGGGATTGTTTTGCAAAAAACTGTGCTCTGGGAACCAGATTTATAATTAGTAGAAAATTGATGGGTGGTCAGCACCCAGTTCTCCTTCCCAAACACTTCAACAAAATCTGAATGTTTGTCTAGTAAAATGGGGAGACATGTCTGTTGTAATGTGATTTAATGAGTGAGAGAGAAGGTTTGAGGGCCCACAGTAGTAATATTTAATTGCCTAGAGATTAAAATAAATGCCATTTTGGACACAATAAATAAGTGGGTTCAGCATCTAAAAGTAAACTTCATCCTAATATATTGAAAAGTGTAATGAAGCAGCCAATATAATTGCAAGATTTTTTAATGACCATAGATGTTGAATAGAAGTGGTTTTGTGCATTTAGAGATGGGGCCAGAATGTATGTTAATTATCAGTGGTTTCAACCTTCTTAGAATATTTGACAAGCTGGTTGGACACGAGGACCGCGAGCTCCGCATCCCCGCTCTGAGCTTCCCCCATCGGAGGGCTCCGAGAGGAGCCATAGCCACCTGGAGGGATGGTGAAGCAAAGGGGACCGTTGTGCAGGTCGAGGAGATATGCATCTCTCCTCCCTGACTTGGCAAATTCCCCTAAAGCTGAAGACGTGGCAAATGGCAGTCAACATGGCTGCTATGAAGTCAGAGTCACCCAGAAAACCCAAGGCTGTGCAGGAGCGAAGGAAGGAGTGAACAGAGATTGTCACTGGGTGAGACGATGCTTTTTTACTTCAATATTTACCCCAAGAAGCAGTAATTCCCCAAAAAGAGACTTTAAAAGTAATATTGTTAAAGCAGTGAAATATTTTTAAAAGAGAATTATATTGAAAAGTAACCAGAGAGCACCATCTGCTGATGGGAATAAAAACAACTCCCAGGCTCCTGGGAAAGTATGGAGCATGATAGTTATAATTTTGGACGCTTTGAATTCAGATTTCTGGCTGTTCATTTTACTCTTATGGCTACTATTACTGGAACTGAAGGCATAGTGGTGGAAATGAGAGGATTGTTTAACAGGATGTCTCTATACCTCCAAAGAATGGAGGACTTGATTGATAAGACATTTGAGGAAATGGGAAATAAGATTCAAGATATAATAAATAAAGACCTAAGCGCCCATGAAATGGTGGAATTAACAAAAAGAGAGGAGGAAATGGATTACCGAAATCCGCAAATGGAATACTATCAGGATAGGATCAAGGACCAGACAAACCAGTAAATGAAACAACAGAATGATAAAGAGGATATTCAGGCAAAGGGCAAACCAAAAGAACAGAGAGAACAGATGGACTGGCTATATCAATAATCTAAAAAACAAGGATTGGAACAAAAAACAGCACTACCAAACCAACTAGCAAAGGAAGAAAGATGGAAGAAAATAAAACAGATTAATCAACAGC
>JANHJO010003189.1:409450-426295 GCA_032468235.1 Pseudoxyrhopus heterurus
ACTGGAATGACATGAAGAACTTTTTTTCCCCAAAGGTGCTTTTCAAAAGGAAACTGGACATTTTTTGTTGTTTTTTTCCCTTGAAGATGTTTTGCTTCTCATCCAAGAAGCTTCTTCAGGGTGCTTTTCAAATGGCTTTGTGTGTGTGTGTGTAAGACATTTTACTTCTCATCCAAGAAACATCTTCAGTTTTTCCAAACTGAAAAATCTCTTGGAGAAGAAACCAAATATCTTCAAGGAAAAAAAAGTCCAGTTGCCTTTTGGAAAAGTACCTTTGGGACAACTATGATGTGGTGGATGACTAAGAATCTCCATAGACATAGACCTGGATGTTTGAGAATCTCCATAGACATGAAAAATTTTGAAATTGTGAAGGTGTTTTTCACTAGTTCTGAAAAGATGTGACCAAGTGGGGAAAGGATCATTGGTCTGTGTAGCTCTCTGCATAGTTGGGAGGGATAAAGAAGCAGGGGAGCAAAATTTACCCCTAAGAACAAGCTGAACAGAACATCAGGCCATCCCTGTGGCCAGTGTGGAGGAAAGGAAAGCTATCTGGGGGGGATGTAATCTTCACTTGAGGCAGATTAATGTCTGGCAGACAAATAGCTGAAGGCTATCTACTGAAGATCCCTTAGTTGATTCCTCCCAAATCTGTAACAGATGTAGATCATTAAAACCAGCAATGGCATCAAGATTGAATTAGTCCAGATAACAAAAGATTAAATTGAATTGACTGCCAAGAAACATTCTGAAATAAATCACACTCAATTTGAAGTTCTCCAAATGTTGAAAGAGCTGCTTAATCAGAAGTTGGTACAAAATCACAATACAGTCTTACTGGTTTTAAACTGAGATTATTCCTTAATATGAGCTTTTAATGTCACACACACACACACACATACTAGCTGATTACCTGGCATTGCTCGGGTCTTTTTTTATTTTAGCCGCTCCTCCCTCTTCCTCCTCCTCCTTCCTCCTCTTCTCTGTGATGTTCTCCCTCTTCTGTCTCCTCTTTGACCTTCTCGCTCTTCGTCCTCCTCGTTGCTCTTTTTGTCTTTCACCTTCTCCCTCTTCGCCGAGGCAGATGGAGCTGGCCAGGTAGGCCTTATTGCTCCCCCTCCCTCCGTTCCTGCCGTCAGCTTGCTCCCGCTGCTGCCCTGCGGCCGGCCGGGCGAGCAGGAGAGCGCGGGGCGCCACGGCAGGTGGAGCTGGCCAGGCAGGCCTTACTGCTCCCCCTCCCTCCGTTCCTGCCATTGGCTTGCTCCCGCTGCTGACCTGCGGCCAGGCGGGCGAGCGGGAGAGCGTGGGGCGCCACGGCAGGTGGAGCGCGGTGCTGCCGCCGTTGTCCTGGGGCTGGGCGGGCGACCGCGGCGTTGTCCTGGGGCCAGGCGGGCGAGCAGGAGACCGTGGTGCGAGCAAGCTGGCTCAGAGGAGCCGTTGATGTCGCGCCGGCTCGTTTTGAACTGCGCACATGCACAGTAGGTTTTTTGGTCATTTCCCCACTTTTTAAGCTTTTTTTGGGGTGTTTTGGGCTTCGGGACCCCGACAGGGACCTTCTCCGTGTCAAAAACTACCTGTATGGGAAAATTCAGGATTCTCCAGCTTGAAATAAACTTTTCTATAGAGGACATACAAACTTACAACCACTGCTTTATATATATAGATAGATTGTTTCATCTGTACAAAGAAAGCATATCAATGGGCACAAAGTATGTACACAAATGCGTTATTTACATAAGAGTAAGGGTGGGTCCTTTCCTCAGTAAAATCTCAATATTTTTACTCACTGAATCAGAATATTTACTATTCAGTATAAATGTTTTTCTTTTTTTCTCTCTCAACAGCTACATGGCTAGGCCATGAATTTGTACATGAGGAGCTGAATTTGATAAAAAATAAATATATTAACACAAATTTGTCTCACTGTGGAGCTTTACTTTTGGAGCTATTTTCTGGGTGCCTAGATATCAGAAAGGGCCAATGTTCCTTTAATATTAAGTAGAATGAATTGCAAAAGATTTTGAAAAACTTTCAATCTTCTTTGAGGGACAAACTGAAGATAGGAGGAACTGAAAGCCTGAGAATCTTGTTTTTACTAGCTTATAAGCTTTAAGTTTTCAAAAATTTTACTTAACAGCTTTTATTTCATATTGTCATTTAATAATCCTAGAACAATAACATTATTGAGGCTGATAGGGCAAAAATCCAAGACTGAATATTGCTTGTGATTTAACAAATGGCACATGTAGGCTGTCCTAAACAGTTGAACAACAAAGAGTATTGAGCAGTAAGAAAGAGTGTTTAATTATTTGCAAATTATTTTGAAGATTTTAAGAGTACAATATCTATTTACTTGAACATACTGATTGACAATGTTGTAATGAAAGTTGGTAAACAGTACAGGTAGTCCTCATGTTATGAATGTAATGGAGCCTGCTCATTCCATTCGTACCTCAAGGATTTGTAGGATGACTTTAATGTGTGGGCGTGGTTTGTTAAGTACACATGAGGTATCTCGGGGTGGGGAAGGCCATGGTGGGGGGCCTAGTGATGGAACAGGCCCCCAAGGCCTCCCCAACCCACTAAAATACCTCACTAAGATTCCCACTCTCTGCCGCACCCGACTCACTTACCTTGCAAAGATCTGTCTCCTCTCTGCCACGGTTTTTTTTTTGCTTTGAGGGAGAGAAGAGTCGATGGAAGCTCCTGGGCACGAAAAGTGTTTGTGGCGTCTGTCTCTTACTCCCCCCTTTCCCCAAATCCTTTCCGCCGCCACCGGGACTTTTCAACCTGACAGATACCTGACAAGAGTTTCATCTGCGTGCAAATGGGGCCTTTGAAAACAGAGGGATTTGCTCCGTTTTCAAATGCCCCATAGGTGCCTATGGAGCGTTTCAAAATGGAGCAAATCCCTCAGTTTTCAAAGGCCCCATTTACACGCAGATGAAGCTTCCAGTCTCCATCTTGGCGAAAAGTGTCCTGGTGGTGGGGGAAAGGAGTTTGGGGGGGAAGAGCAGGAGACAGGCACAGCACACACTTTTCACACTAAGAATGAAAGTTTCTGGGGTCCATGATCTCGCAAGAGTTCAGATACCCAGTCTGCAAAAGAGGATGGGTGCCTGAACTTGCATCATATTACGACACCAAAGAGTTTCCATCAACTCTTCTCTCCCTGAAAAGCAAAGTAACTGCGGCAGAGAGGAGGCTGATCTTGTAAGGTGAGTCCAGCGCGGCAGGATGGGAGGGGGAAGCAGTTGTGGGGAGCAGGGACGGTGGGAATAGGGTGAAATGTTGCAGACATGTTCATAAGGGTGAACAACTGCCATGGTGCTGCAATACTAATAATTTTTGGACTTGCTCGTAAACACTAGAGGGCACTTATCTCGCAACTTCAAACGGGCACTAAATGAACACCTGTAACTTGGGGATTAGCTGTAATGTAATATTAATAGCATTATATACAGTACATTCAGACCACTGTGTGAATATAAAGCTAAGTTGCTTGTTGTTATGGATTAGTTCAGATACAGGATAAGATTTTATGTTTTATAATAGCTCTATATTGGCTTACTACTGAATTTAAATTTTGCTTTTTGTAAGTGTAATTATTTGTTCAAAAGAAACATAGTTCAGCAGACTTTGAGCAGAGTTTGCAACTGATTATAAAAGTTATCTTAAGTCTGCAGAATGATAGATCTAAAGAGAGCAAATGGTCAATTAATTTTACTGTGTGTCACAAAACAGAATAAACCAAACAATCTGGATCACAGTGTGCCTAAATGAAAGAACAGGTGCATTGCAACAAAAAGTCTACAAAGCAACTGAACAAATGCCTAAGGAAGCACAAAAAGCTACTTACACCAGAACATAATGTACACCTGAGGGAATTTTTTTTCTACTTTTAATCATGCCATGCCTTCCCATGTAAGATGAGAGGCAAACTTATGCCTGCATGGTCTAAGAAGATTTGGTTTTAAAATATTGGAAAATTCTGCTTGGGTTTTATCTGCTTCAGAGAAACATTTTAGCCTTCCCCTGTTGTGGTCTCTCAATTCAGTCCAGTATGTATTTGCCATCAGGTTTAGCAAGTGTTACTACCAATCATGTTGTAATGATGAGTTTTAGATTATCAGTAGTCATTCCCTATGCAAGAATAATCTACCAATTAAGATTCAGGATCTGAGGCATTCTTGCGCTCCTCTAACCAGCTCCCTCCCTCCTCCAAGCAAGCAATGTTCATGGAGGCAAATCCCGAAGGCACCTCTAATGCGTCCAAGGGAAGGGCTGGAGCTACTAGGCCTCGGCTGGACTCCTCGGCAGATGAGGGCTTCATAGGGAGCTGATTTAATTCCCGGGGCCGGCTCTGCCCTAAGGAAGCCAGGGGCATTGTTGGGGCTCCTGCGAAAAGGGGCTCAGACCCAGTCCACATGTGGCACCATGATCCATGAGCTACTGCTGGTGCTGAGCAGCTATCCGGGCGGCCTCTTCATGGGTGGTGGCCTGCAGGTGGGCACGGCAATGGGTTGAGGGGAGTGGCCCTCCCTCCCTCCACAGGCACAACCCAGCAACCTTCCTCCTACTCCTCCTCCCCCAGAGATGCCGCCATTCCTGCACCCAAATCAGGCTACCCTCCTGGCCCACATCTGCCACTGGGTGTGCTCTACGTCCACTTGCAGGAGTTCATCAAGCAGTTCTCCGAGCACATCCAGCCACCACTGCCACCGCTCGTCACCCCACTGCAGGTGATCCCTTCCTGGGCTGCGTGGTGGACTGTGGCACTGGGTGAGCCCAGAGACAGAGAGAGGGGGGGGAGAGAGAGAAGGAGAGAGATATGAATGGGCGACTGGGCGCGTGGCTGACAATTGACTTCCAGCACTGGAGAGTGGAGAAGGGGACCAGCTGGGCTGCCACTGCCTTTCATTGGGGCGTGTGGAGCGAGACGGGGCTCCTATGGCTGTCTCTTCTATTCCTTCTCGCTGGGCATGGTAGGGCTTCCTGTCCCTCACTTAGCCACCTGCCCCGCTTTATCAATGCAATTTTGGGGTGGCAGATAGGGAGGGGTGGGGTAGGAAGGCTATTCCTGACTCTCGGGCCAACTGGCTTCTTCTCAGCAGCTCTTTCTCTGCCTTTCGGCATCAGCCGTCAAAGACAAGAGTTTTGTGGGCAGAAGACCTTGCCCCACCCACCACTGCCCAGATGCCCTCGCTTCCCCCAAGCATTTCTTTGCCTACTTGATTTCCAGCTCTGTCACATTCCTTGCCATCGTGTGCAGGGCAACAAAAATTTGTGGGACTAAAAACAAAAATTCAATCAATTCCAATTTCTCACAAAAAAAAAAAAATATCGCGAAGTTGGAATTGATTGATTGAACTTTTTTTTAGTCCCACAAACTTTTGTTGCCCTGCATACAACGGCAAGAAACATGACGGAGAAATGCGACAGAGCTGGAAATCAGGTAGGCAAAAAAATGCTTGGAGGAAGCAAGGGCATCTGAGAGGTGGTGGATGGGGCAAACTCTGCAGCGTGATGCTGCAATGGAGAAACAGGCAATGGAATGGCCGGCATGAGGGAAGGAGGAAGCCGCTTTCCTTCTTTACCTGCTCCTCCTCCTTCCCTCATGCTGGCAGCTCCGTTGCCCGTTTCTCCATTGCAGCGCAGCACAGCACCCAGGATCCACTTTGATAGTGGAGGGGGGGAATAATTTGCTGGCCAAACTAACCCTTCCTAAATTTCTTTTTCTGCCCTTTTACTGAGGACTTTCCTAGGTAACAACTCTTCCCCTTATTCCTCAACGTCATCTACACATTCCATTACATAACCTTCAGTGGACTTTTGATCACATCAGGACTAAAATGACAGATACTTTATGATTTTGTGTATAGATAAGACATGGGATATGGGAACAGAGATCATCTGTTGTATTTTAAGAGGAGATAAGTAACTAAAATTGTTTATAGTTGTGATGAAGGTTGGAAGTCACATAAATACATCATATTTTATTTTTTCTTTACTATATTTTTATCTTTCTTTTCTATTTCTTTTTAAGTTTTTTATTTTTTCTGCATCTTCTACTCTTTATTTCTATTCTTCTACCTTTTTTTCAGATTTTACCTTGATTGCTAGATATAGTTTAGGGTGGTATATGATGGAAGTAAAGCATGTGTGAATTAGGAAAATATCATTACTTGTGATGTTAATGGTGTGTTGGTTAGACAGATCATTATACATATACTTTGGTAATTATATGAAACCATAATGGTGTCTGAGATCTGAAATGATCTGCAGTGAATAATGGAGTATGTGATGAAACAAGGAATATGGATCAGAAAAGTAATGCATCAAAGATCAAGACTGTGGCATTTGACAGTGAAAATAAACTATTAAAGTTATCAAAATGCTCTCAAATGAGAACCAAGTATGCCTTGACAGAACCAGAAGGCTAGAAATGAACAGAAATTTTTTAAGACATGTAAATGGTATTACAAAGATAGTGAGTGGTATTTTGTGAAGAATTCGTTTATTGAAAGAAAATATACTGGGCATAAGTATGTGCTTCTTCCTATTTGTTATATGTTAGGGAGAGTTAAGTGCATTAGGAGAAATATATAAATATTCATAAGGGAATGAGTTATGGTTATGAAACAAGATAGGATAACAGCAAATATTTACCGAATTAATTTGATTGATATAGTAGTGTAACCTGTATGAAAGAAGCTGGGTTTGATCATAAAGATAAAATGAATAAAGATATAATGAATAAATGCAGAATAAGTACAGAATTGCAAAACAAACTATGAAGGAAGAATAAGTAGGTCAGGGAAGGAGAGCAGGAACACTGAGAAAGTCAAGTTGGATATAGTTGATGAAATTCAAAAAAGAAAGGTGACAATAAGACAATATATGAAATACATACATTATACTTACACAATAGCCTGAATGGCATGTGTTTACATTGAAATGATGAGTTTATTTCAAGCAGGATTTTGAAAAGAAATTATGATTTCTTCCTTTTCTTTTTCTTTTATGATGTTTTTCTGCAGTCATTCAATTCCCACTTTAATTCTAACACTCTTCATATAGTACAAGCAAGTCTCCACTGACATCTATTGAATAAGATGTTCAAAACCAAATGATGAGTTGGTTTAAACCACTTCATGCTTTAATTAAGTTTAGCTAAAGGGTGAAAACCTCAAGGATGAGCAAATAAGAAGTTTCTTTCACCGAGTGAGAATTTTTTTTAATAAACATTAAATATAATTTATCTTATCTACCGTACTAATTTTTCATTTTGTGACTAGAGATCAAAAAACAAAAACAGTAAACCCTAGAATGAATTGAATATTTAAAGTTTTACTAATAAATACTTGTTTCGTGTCTCATCTCATATCTTATGGCATACTAATTGTTTACCCTTTGAGATTTGCATAAAACACAAGTATGCAAATGTTCCCCCCTCCCCTGAACTAAAAGATTATTAAAAATGTACAACATTTTATTTATAAGAACCGTTGGCAGACAATGGAGACATGAAATTCTTGCTGTGAATACATGGGACATCTGCCAGGTCTTCTGCAGAATGCCAGTTAGAATACAAAGACCGGTTCCAAGGTTCAGTCAACTTGTGAGTCTCATTTCAGTGAAATACGCATCAGTAAGCACTACTGATGCAATAGTACGTTGGAAATACTTGTGCTGAATTATTTTTTTTTCAAGTGATATATATTGTTCAAGTGATACATCATATTTAGACAATGTGTCCCTTCCTGAAGCCTCAGTCACTCTCAGATGGAAAAAATAAACATTTGTTTAAGGAATCCTATAAACTTACATAGGAAGTCTCAGTGAAGTAAAGACGGTTTTCTGTCCAGTTAATAATGCATCAAAACACATTCGACAGCGGAGCCAAGTACCCCAAATGAGGGTCCCTTCCCCTTCACCGGATGCCTTTAAGCAGAAGATTATCAAGTACTTTGCTTTACTTAGGGTGAAAGCAGCTCTTTCAAACTTTATGAGTCTACGGTCTCATCTATTAGAATGAATACGGTCCAAGTAATGGAATCACGAGGATTCCAAAAGTCTTCCCCGGACCTTCTTTCAGGGGCAGAATTCGGAACACGTGACCGCAGAGGCCTCCTTCGCGCTGCGCACCTTCTCCCGCGTCCGCGCTTTTTCCCGCGCCTGCGCCTGGGCTGGGGAAAGCGTTAGGGAGGGACGGTGTTTCTTAGAAAGCTGTTTTGCGCGAGTGGGGATCGTGGGAAGAGGACTTAGAGGATTGGAGGTGAGGGTGCATGGCTAACGGCACGAGTTTCCGCGTTGTCCCCGGGGGCGACGAGAGCAGCGAGAGCGACGACGATGGCTGGGGTATCGGGTTCATGTCCCAGGCCCAGGTGAGAGGCGATGGCGGCCGAGCAGGTGCAAAATTAAAGAGTGATTCGATTTCCTTGGGACAAGCCCAAGGAGCGTGCATAAACCAGCGGCTGCTTCTTTTTCTTCACCGCCTTCCAAAAACTTTGTTGTAGTAATAATTTTGAAAAGGTGGTGAAGTTAGAACGGAAAGAATGAGTACATTAGGCCCAAAATAATCCAGTGATCTTCATGGGTAGCAGTTCCTCATTTCCTAATTTAAATCCGCCATAGTTGTTTTTGTTCTTTTCGGTGTATTTATTTGACAAGTGCATGCTAATTGTGAATTAAACCTGATGAACACGTTGCTTGGTATCTACGTCATAATTGTGATAAACGTATTGGAATCCAGTAGATTGTAGGTAAATGATAAGTCATTTACCCTCAAACTTGCTGAATTTGTACAATACATACGTACAAGTATGTATGTTGATAATACTGGTTACAGTAATGACCAATGCGTTGTATCAATTCAAAGTTTCAGACTGAAAAACCTAAATCACACTAGTCCAACTATTAAGTTGATTTTCTCAAATCAGATTTTTTTTAATCATCTTAAGACGGTGCTGTCTTAAGCATTTTTATAAAGAAACCTCATGCTGCAAAACAGTGCTCTTGTAAATAAGCAGGACTGTGTAACCTTTTAGAGGGTATCAGTAATTCCACACAGTATTAATGAAACATTGCAGAGAACAGTTAGGACAACAGGAGTGATTCCAATTGCAGTGGCTATTGGTTGAACGCAATGATAAACCATAATTGTGGTAGGACATTTTAATTAAGAGCCAGTTCGGTGTGGTGGTTAAAACAGCATGCTAGAAATTTGAGTCCTAGCCCTTAGGAGCAGCCGACTGGGTGGCCTTGGGCCAAACACTCATCTGTAGGAATGGTGCATATGAAATCTTGGCAAGAAGACTGCTGGGACCTATCTAGGCAGTCTCCAGAAGTAAACATTGACTCAAAGGTTGCCCCACCACCACCAAAAAAAGAAGTAGGGAGAGAATTCTAATGGCATTTGAATCTCATCCCTATTACCTCTTTACAGATACTGGCCAGTGCATTTTGATTAGGTAAACAAATGTTTTGCTTTAACCTCTTCTGAATGTATACAAGTAATCATCAGTGCATTCACTTTTTTACCACACAAAAAAAATACAGATGTACGAAGGTACATTAGTGGTTAAAAAGTGGTCTTAAAAGAATCAAATATTCTTGAATTTATTTTTTAGAATGTTTGCTTATGTTGTAACTCATGAAGCAGTTCATATGGTGCTTCTACTAATATTGAACTAGTAATTTATATATTGTAGCATAAATCTCTTCTTTATCTAGTGTTTAGATGAAATCTTGCATACCCAGGATAAAAATGAAGTTTTCAAAAAAGCATTAACTGCTGGAAACTTGTCTGTCATTGAGGAACTCTTAAATACAGGTATGACAAATGAATATCGGCTAAATTCAACACTTTTTGAAAGTTCAGCTTTTAATGGATATATGTATTCTGGGCACAGAATAATCTAAGATTGTATTTAGTTAAATACTGTATAAGGTCTTACCACATTCTTTTTTGATTTTCAAATCAAAATTTGATTTTTGTGTTTGTGAAGATCTCATTGAGAAACAGCTGTCTTCTGGCAAGAACAAATAGGTTAGGACCAGAATGGTAATTTTATCCCTTGTTGAATATGAAGTGAGATTTCAGATAGGTTAATAATAGAAAAAAGAATAATAAATGTACTCCAAGGAGAAATAGTAGAATTAACTTTTTTTCCCTTAGTTGGGAAGAAACTGAAATCCTGAACACTTCATAATGGAAGTGAATTACATATTCTGGCAATCATTCATTGACTATGAAACATTCGGCTAAAATGACTCATCTTAAAAATATTAAAGAATTAAATTGGTTCATACTTCAATTTTCCTGCTTTGACAGACTTTATATAGATAATTGAATATCTTTTTATATGTATAATAAAAGTGATAAATACTTGTGATAGTGTCCTTCGGGAGAGGGCGGTATAGAAATTTTATTAAATAAATAAATAAATAAATGTGCATATTGGTAAATTATAGTTAGCGAATTTATGTGAAACAATGTAGGTTTTGGCTTAATTGTCTAAGTGGATATTATAATCGCATTCTTTTTTACTTCATAAAAAATAAAACACTATTAAAATAAAAGGTATTATCCCCAGTTATATAGCAATATACATTTTGTAGATTTTGTAGATACTACAGAAATCAAAATTTCTTATTGGCCAACCCATTTGGTTTTTATGATTTATAGCAGATTGGTGGGTGAAGGATAGAGTAATCTGATATTTATTATTTAATTATCGATCACCAATGTAAATCATAGTTGCCTGAACCAGATGGGTGGCAAATAAAATAGACAGACAGACAGACAGATAGAAGAAATAAAATCTTGGTGGCATAAAATGTTAAAAAACTATTTAGGACTGTCTAAATGTAGCCAGCATTACACAGATTTAAGCCACCCAAATTTGGAAATATTAGTACAAACTATATCAGTATGTCACAAGTCAATCTGTCCCAAGCTTATTGGTGGCCTGCTGTATTTACATGCTATGGAGTGGGGGGTTGCTTTTTAGGGAACCTATGGTTGTGAAAAGAAAAGGCTGGTCTAGGGTAGACAGATACTATCGAAATAAGAAATGGGGGTGGGGGTTGGTAAAGGATTGCATTTTATTGAGAGCATCATTGGGGAGATTGAATAGTGGTTGTGGTTGTAAACTTCTGTCAGAGCCATATGTAGTGGATGACTCCTTCCATAATACCTTTGCCTAATATTCCATCTTCTTGTGTAGAATTCTATAATAGAATATATATTATAGATTTATGTTTTATTAAATGCATATATAAATGTTACAGGCATAAATGTAGAATCTAGCCTTAAGTTTGGATGGACTCCCCTCTTGTATGCAGCTAGTGTTGCGAATGTGGAACTTATGTATCTCCTTCTAAGCAGAGGTGCAAATGCAAGTTTTGAAAAGGGTGAGTTTTTATAAATGGACCATTTGAAGGATATAATCCTAAGCGTTCTGTATAATAATAAAAAATAAATGTTTATTTAAAGAAACAGTAACTGTGCCAGACCAAATTAAACATGTTGTGTAAAGTATTATTTTTATTCTATCAGTACTTCCAAAAATGCCTTGCCTCTATTTGTGCCATTTTCTTCATTATCCTGCAGTTGTTTAATTTGCTTTTGAGTTGTTCCCTTTTACTTTACTTTTACTTTGTTTTGAGTGTCACGTAGAATTGCAATTCTATTGCTAAGTTTCTTAGTTCCTTAAATGTTGTGCATCTTTATATTGGTAAGAGCACTACATCAGAAGTCAGCAATCCGTAACCTATTTTTAGACCATTCAGTTCTAAAATGAGGGACCTACATTTTTATTCTTTAACATTTGTTTTGGGGAATAAAAGAACAAAATGCATATTATAACCATGCCTTTAACCTACAGTTATTCTGAAATTCCCCCAATCAAACAAATTTTGTGTGTTGTGGAAGAGTTTTAAGTGATTGTATTGTGCCTTACATTTCTTTAAAAGTAGAAAGACACCAGCTTCATTCCCTGGAAGCTACAGCTTAATGGAAACCCAATACGAATAGTCCTTAACTCATGACCACAGCTGAACCTGAAATGTTGATCATAAGTCATAGCCGTTGTTATGTGAGCGTAAGTCATTGTAGTCATATAACATGTCCGCATGATTCCTTCACTTAAAGACTGCAGTCTGGCTCTTCCAGTTGTGGTTGTTAAGCAGAAGAGTGAAAAAGCTGCTTCCTGAAAGAGGGATGGCAAACTCCCTTCTGTGCATGGAAGGGAACTCCTGCACTGGGCTGCTGTAGGAGAAGGAATGGTAGAACCTGGGGGCAGAGTCAAAAGACCAATCAGCCTAGAGTCTCCACATAGCCACAACGGGACTAAGTCTTACCCCTGGTGAATTCTGTTGACCCTTATCCAATGTCAAGATAATGCTAATCTGTAATTGAGTAAATTCTTGTGCATAGGCATGATTAGTAATAAATCAGTTTAATTGGTATTTCATGTGTAGTCCTGATCTTTCATGCCTGATAGCTGGAGAAACAAAGCTCAAGATCTTTGGGATCCATCCCCTCTGTACTGAGAACGGAACACAAGTGCTCAGCTAGAGAAATGAAGTTTGGATCTTCAAGATCCCAGCTTCTTTCTCCAGCTCACCACAGGATCCATCCCCCCACCTTTCCCCAGTGCATGTAGGACAGGGGAAATCCTTCAGCAGGTAGTAGCAGGTTGCAACCTTCCCTGCCGGCTTCCCTATTGACTTTGTAGCTGAGTCAGCCAAGAACATTGCAAATGGCAATCACATGATTGTGGGGTGCTTGGCAACTGGTTATAAGTGTGAACAGGGTCCTAAGCTCCTGAAATGTGATCACATGACCACAGGAAGAGTGTAATAGTCATAACTTCAAGGACATGTTGTGAGTAACTTTTTCTGAGTCCCTTGTAACTTCACAATTGTTAAATGAGCAATCATAAGTTCAGGACTATATGTCGTCATCTCCAGAATAGAGGTAGCAAATCTCCACATACCAATTAAAAGAAGAACAAAGCCAAGATCTTGGTCTGTCTCTACCTTCTGTTTGGGTGTACTCCAGTAAGGTTTTGTTGACTAAATGAGAAATAAAATTCTAAGATGTGTCTTGTCCCTAATTCAACTGGTCTGTTTGTAAGTTTTAGGAAATCTTGGTATGAGACTAACATTAAAAAAATCATTTTATAATTCAGTGCCAAGTTTGTAATAAATATACTTTTTGTATAGGTAGTCCTCGAATTACAATCACAATTGAGCCCAAAAGTTATGTTGCTAAGTGAAACATTTGCTAAGTGAGTTTGCCCGATTTTACTTTTCTTGCCACAGTTATTAAGTGAATCATTGCTTTTGTTAAGTTAGTAACATGGTTGTTAAGTGAATATGGCTTTCCCATTGATTTTGCTTGTCAGAAGGTCTCAAAGCTGATCGCATAACCCTAGGACACTGCAACTGTCATAAACATGAACCAGTTGCCAAGCTTCTAAATTTTGATCATGTGACTATTGGGATGCTACAACAGTCGTAAGTGTGAAAAATGGTCATGTCACTTTTTTCAGTGCTGTTGTAACTTTGAACAGTCACTAAATGAACTGTTGTAGGTCGAGGACTACCTGTATTTGTTATGCCTGGTTTATTCTATAGATTTGATGGTCTTTTCCAACTTGTTTCTTAACAATTGCTGTTTAGATGATTACTCAGTATTGATGGCTGCATGTACTGCATCTGGTTCAGAAGAACAGATTTTAAAGAGTGTAGAACTACTGCTTTCAAGAAATGCAAATCCTAATGCTGCATGCAAGTAAGCACTATATATATATATATATATGTATATTGAAAATATATTTAAAAATGATTGCTGAATAATCCAGATAATTGACTAATAAAATATTACATTATTCTTTTTATTGGATATCTACTATTATCTTTGTTAGACCTTTTGTTTTTTAACACTCACTCTCAAGTTCATTTGACAAATGTTTGACTATTTGAAATGTATTTACTTGTAAATGTAAATACTTGAAATGTATTTATATGTAATACATTCTGTATTCTCCATAAAGATATAACTAATTAACTGCATCCAGTTGTGTGTATCTATTAGAGGAATGGAAGATCAGATGTCTTCCATTTAACCTCCTCATACTATTTGTCTGTGCTAGCAAATATGTTATTGGAGATTTATAGCAGGTTTCATGAACATAGAGAAGAATACAGCAATTGAAATTTATTTTTTTCAAAAGAGAATTGTTATTTCAGAAATAAGTCTCAATATATATCTGTGGCTACATCAGGTTGCTGAATAAATCATTTTAATGATGTATTTAGTTGACATTTCTACAAAAGGGAGTTGATTATTAAGAACTATTAATGAAGTGTATTATGATTGCTATTTCCATAGATGATCTGTCCTGAGAGATATTCCCTTTCTCCTTTTTAAAAACTATTGTTCATGAGAGCTACAGATTGTAAATCCCTGGGAGCACATTTGTGATTTGTCCCTGTGTAAATTCCATTGATATTGTGCAGTTGTTTAAATTGCACAGTACCAATAGACCTTTTCAGTTTTCCAATCTTGAACATATAGTACAAACTTATATATGACCCCTACAGAGGAAAGTTCCATTAAACCTATGTAAGCATAACTGAAACTTCAGCTTTAGTTTTTTTCCTAATTTAAAGAGTTGAAACAGTTTCAGCAGCTAAATTGGAAAGAATCAAAACCTCAGGTTCTTTACTGTTTTAATATTAAGCATCAATTTTTGACTACAGGTAGTCCTCAACTTTCAACCACAATTGAGCCCAAACAAGTGAGACATTTGTTAAATGGATTTTGCCCCATTTTATGACCCTTCTTGCCACAGTTGTTAAGTGAATCATTGCAGTTGTTAAGCTAGTAACATGGTTGTTAGGTGAATCTGGCTTACGCTTTGACTTTGCTTGTCAGAAGATCTCAAAACATGATCACACCTGACCCCAGGATACTACAACAATCATAAATATGAACCTGTTGCCAAGCATCCAAATTTTAATTACATGACTGAGGATACTGCCACGGTCATAAGTATGAAAAATGATCTTAAGTTACTTTTTCAGTGTCATTGTAAGAGAGGGCTCTGCATGCCACCTCTGGCATGCATGCCATAGGTTCGCCATTACGGGGCTAACAGGTGGTGGGGTGGCTAGAGTGGTGTGATTACTTATATCTCTGAATATTGAATAATGGGGAGAAAAGATTAAGCTTGAGCATCTTCCTCTACATTTAAATTTTACTTTGTAGTTGTACCAAATTGAAATACATATTTACCCTTTGAATGGCTAGTACACATTGACATGTGCATTTTTTTTAACCACTATAGTAAATTAGAGCTAGATAAATGGCAGGAACTTGCTTCAAAAATGATATGAAAAGGTTATTTGAGTCTCAGGTGAGCATACCACCTCTGTGATATTTATTTTGAAGCAGTTCCTATTTTTTCAGACTTCTGTATAAGTATAAGAAAACGATGTTGCTTTAAAAGTCCGAGCAACTCTAATCAGTTTTTTACAAGCAACAGAATGTGTATGGAGATTCCCAATCATCCAGGTCATGGTTGTCCCAAAAGTGCTTTTCAAAAGACAACTGGATTTTCTTGTTTTTTCCTTGAAAACATTTCAGTTCTCATCCTGAAGAAGGAAGGAAAAAAATCCAAAAAAGTCCAGTTGCCTTTTGAAAAGCACCCTTGGGAAAAGCAACAGAATATTTGTTGAGGCTCATGCAGGACCTGAAAATAGAAAAGCTCCTTTAAATATACATTGCAGAACTGTTACACTCACGCAAGATATGAAGTATGTATCCAGAAACATTTTTGAAGTGTACAAAGCTTTTAGGCCTTCTTCCTTCATACCACAGTACATTAGGGTCTAAAGAAGAATCATGGTGAGAGGTAGCTCATGGGGGTGGGGAGAACATGATCAAAATTTGTTTAAAGTTGCCATTTCAGCTTTTGAGTTTGATTTAACTGCTGTGTCATAAATAGTACTGTAAGAAAAGGAGATGTCATTTCCTTATGTCTGTTGATAGACTTGCCTAGTAAATGCAATATGCAATAATTAACTATCTATAGTGAAGCCACATCTGGATCTATGTGATCCAAAGAAGGAACAAAGTGTTCCAGAGAATTCTAGAATATTCTGCTTGTGCACTCATAGGTTTTCCACAGTTTTGGTTACTAATTTAGAGTTCTGCGTGAAGCAACATAAAGGATGTTTTATTCTAAGTAGGAGCTTTTTGTTGTTGTTGATTGATTGGTTAATGTATGAGGTATTTAACCAATTGCTTAATATTTAATTATAACATAAAATATTTATGCTGCTGATAAGTACCATGTTAGCACTGCTGTGTAATTTCATCGGCCTTGACTTTATCGTTCTATGATGGTTAACTTTGTTAAATGACATCCCAGTACTTGCAAATAGCCTGGGAAAAGTGTCACATTTATTCTTTAGTTAATAAACTTTATGACAAATGTATCTAAACAGAGATAGAGGACAGTTATATAAACTTAATAATTTACTATAATATAGTTTCTTGTCGTAGAATAAAAATTATCATCCATCAGTTTGTAGCATTTAAAAAAATACTTCCTGCATGTGAGCTATAACTATTACAGTGTTCCTTGTTCTAGAGACGTACCCTTGAACATCAACATCAGTTTAATGCATATGTTCTTTGGCATATTTTTGATAAAATCAAATGCCATTCAGAAGTGAATTCTTCAGTGTTGGGTTTTCCATGTAGTGTATGAAAACGAAACCCCCCCCCCCCCAGGAAGCTTACATAATAAAACTAGTCCAGTGCTG
>JANHJO010003191.1:17958-28099 GCA_032468235.1 Pseudoxyrhopus heterurus
TCCCTCTCCCTCCTCTCTCTCTCTCTCTCTCTCTTCCCCCTAAATTATGCAGCTTTGTACATAAAGACTGGATTTTGCTTATCTAACATCTAAAAATAAATTAACAAGGCTCTACCGTCCTGCTCCTAAAAGTCACAATTGTCATTCAATTTACTTCTGTGTAGAGAAACACACACAACACCCTTCAGCCTTTATTTTTAAAAACAAGACTGCTGAAAAAGGTACAAGATAAACCCTACAATGAAACCAATAACCCAGTCATAGCTTAATACATACGGGATGCCAGCCACATCAACAGAGATTGGGGCTGCTTAGAAGTGCTGGTGATACCGATTCAACCGAAACAGGCAGGTAAAAAGGATAAAAAAGAAATCCTTTCGGTCCAATTTCATTACTGGTCCGTTTCCACGGATAAAAGAGGTGCCTTATCCTGGAACTTCTTTTCAACTTACAACTCTGCTTCCCACCCCCACTAGTGATCACACCCGGCTTAGCAGAGAAAGACACCGAGAAAGCAGCGCGATCCTGAGCCACGGGCAGGGCGTGACCAAACACCCACCCGTCATCTCGGCCATATGCGCAGCGGGGATGCCCAAGAGGCGGGCGCACGCCTCCCGTTGCTGAGCCACCAAAGGCTTGGTCGGGGCCAGGAAGAGGATCTTGCCGCCGGGGAACCACCGGTAGAAATTGTACATGACCACGGCGGCTACTAGGGTTTTGCCCAGCCCTGTCGGCAGGCAGAGCAGCGTGTTGGCCAGGAGCGCTTCCCACGACGCTCGAACCTGGTAGGTGCGCTCCTCCACGCAGCCGCCGGATGGGAACATCCACAGAGCGCCCGGCGCGCCGCCGATGAATCCCCGGGCAGCAGAAGCGCTCGACGGAGTGGGCCAGGACGGCGAATCGGCTGCCTCGGCTTCTATGGCTGCAGCCAGCAGCGCCGCCTCTTCTTCTTCTTCTTCCTCGTCTTCCACCGCCGGCGCAGGAGTCGGCTGCGCTCCCCATGCTTGGAAGAGCGTGGCCTGCCGGCTTCTGCCCTTCATTTCAGCAGCGCCGCGGTCGCCGCCCTCCCGCTCTTCTCCCGCAACTCCTCTCAATGGGGAGCGACGCCATCTTGACGGCCGCCGAAAAACCCGCCAGCTTCGAGGAGGGCCCTGATTGGCCGAGCCCAAGAAAGGCGGATCGGTCACGTGCTCCATTCTTTAGCTTTTGTTTTTTTCCTCCCCTCAGGAACTAAGGCGGATAAACGCGCTTCAGGATAATGTTGCAGGATCCGATCTGGGTCGGTCACCGGGATCAGAGGTTTTGGTCTTCCGAGCTTATCTTCAGGGAACCTCTCTCTAGCCAAAGCCTCTGGTCCCGGTGACCGACCCAGATTGGATCTTTCACTTTTTTTTTTCACTTCTGTGCCAGTGTGCTCACAGAAGAAAGTGTCAATAAAGGTTATCTTATCTTAAATCTCCATTTCCGACATTAAAAAACTCAGCCATTAACATTTATTTTATTTATTTATTTTGTTGTATTTATATGCCGCCCAACTCCCAGGGGACTCTGGGCGGCTCATAACAAAAATGCAACATCCACGCTGAAGTTTTCTTACAAGACTGTATCGCGCAAGGCTTGACGGGAGTCGAAGCAAGAGCGGACTACGCTTCCTATAGCATACTTTGCGAAGATTTCCTGCTATTTTTCGATCGATTCCTCTGGTAACTTGGTTTTGTGTTTTTAATGCCCAGTGCACCGCGCAGTCCCCCCTACAACAGAAACCAAGAAGTAGAAATATAAGGTAGAACTAGGATTTTTAAAGGGAACAACCAACTTGCAACGAAATTCCATTTGAATGGATGCCGATTAGTGTAGGTTCAAAGTGCCAATAAAGTCAATCAGTCAGTCTATCTATCTTAGACTACAATACCCGGCATGCATCAGAAATTGCTCTGCCGGTCTGGACTTTAGCGTCCACCCAATCACGGAACAGGAGCCTCTGCTTTCTTGGGTAGAACTACGCTACCCAGCATGCCCAACGGGAAGAGGCGAACGGAACCGCCTATGGATGGAGGTGGCGGGGCGCGCCAAGCGTGCTGGAGCTGTAGTTCGTGCTGGAGGCTTGTGAGGGGCAGCTGAAGGGTTCCCGGACTTTCTCCGAGTAGGCGCCAGCGCGTGAGGCGATGTAATGGCGGACCGCGCGCGCCCTTGGAGCCTGGAGGAGCTGCGGAGCGAGGAGCTGCCCAAGCGGGAGATTGTCCACTTTCTGCAGGAACAAGCGGCACATAGGGTGGGGGATCCGAGGCGCGATCTGACGGGTGGGCAGGCTCCGTTCATATGTTCATGCGGGCTAGCCTGGAGGCGTGTAGCTTTAATGTGGCCAGAAGATGTGTGCAAAGTTGCGAAGTCCCGTCCTCTCCTGCCTTTTTTTTAGCCCTCGTTGCCCAGTTTCCTTTCGTCAGGGCTCCCCTTTCTTTAACCCTGTCCCGCTCTTCGAAGCGAACCATATAGATCTCTTCGGACGTGGTGAGAGCCTTTTCAGTGGGATCGAGTTATCTTTCCTCCCCTTTTTTCATTTCACGTGATTGCGGCCAGATTGGGTTGTGGTCGTAAGCATAGCCAGAAAAAACAGCCTTCCTAAACCGGGAGGGGAGGGGATAGGGATTGCTGATTCCATTACTGACAGGCCAAGATAAAGTAGGTAATTTATAATCGTAGATTATAAATTAGTGGTTCTGAACTAATTCATTCTTGCAGATTTTAATACGTTGATTTTTTTTTACTCCAGTGATTTGTTGAGTGATCATTGGATGCCATTGGCATTCTTTGCCTTGAATTTCAAAGCATAGCAAAACATTAAAATAACCTGCTGTTAAGGGCAATAGTCTTAATTTTTTTGAAATGCAAGAAAACTGCCCATTGGATAATGCATCAAAAACAAGAAGTAGGCCTTGGCTTCCTGTAGCCATTCATCTATTATCTGTGTTAACCTGAAAGGAATTGCTAGGGGATTAAAAAAAATCCCAAATTTTTCAAATTGAAATAGTTTAGATGAATCCAAGAGCAAAGGAGAAGGGTATTGTATAACTGAAAGCTTCCTTCAGTTATACAGTGCCTTATATTTTTTTTAATTTTAGCTGATTTAGATTTATGGACATGAGATCATAGACATTTTTATTTGGAATATTGTGAAATTGTGATTTGTTTTTAAATTTATTTAAAGCTGATCTGCAATTTCATGGCTTACTTACATTGCAAATGAATTTGTTTATCTTCCATAAAATTGGCAAATATGAAAAATCAAGAAGAACAGAATAGTATTTTTTTCATTGTGCGCTTTGCTCTTTTTCTGTCTTACGGTTCTGGGTTCTGTTCTGCAGTTTGCTGTGACCACCCTGAATGGCATTCTTGGTATAGGAATCACATGTTTTTGGATTTCAGGAGCAATAATTGTATTTATTTGATGCTATCAGAAACTTGAGACAGGCTTCAAATTTCCATTTTGTAAAGTGTAGATACTATTCCAGCTCACTTTGCAGTATAGGAAAACTTGTCATTTATTACATGTAGCTGAACTAATCGTAAGTTTTGTTTGTAGTTTCTTGCAGAGCACAAGTTGCTTGGTCAGATAAAAAATGTGGCTAAAACAGCTACTAAAGATCAGTTAATAACAGCATACAATCAACTCTTTGAAACAAAGGTAGGTCTTACGCTTGTCTTACTTTACCAGTGCTTTATTTGTAAACTGAAAATGAATGAAAAATTCAGTGGATAGATCTAGTATTTTTTTCTACAAAAGGTGCTGAGAATCTCTACTTAAAAAGACTGCTGTGCTGAAGAAATTATTGTCTTTGTTCTTTGGCTGTTGAACTTTTAGCTTGAAAGAAAAAAAAATAAAACTCTGATTTGGGTTTTGATTATTAAGTAGATCATGGTTATAGAAGTGACTAGTATTTACTATTTTAGATAAGTAAAGAGTTGATATTATAAATATATTGTGTATCTTACTGTACCCAAAGAAGTTGGAAGTCACTTTTTGTTTTGTTTTTCTCCTCACTTTCTCCACTCTTCCCTTTTCTTCCCCCTTTCTTTTCCCTCTTTTTGTATTGTCTTCATTTATATTTCTATTTTATATTATGTAAAAACTTTTAATAAAAAATATTTTTAAAAAAGATTTTTTTGTTTAAATACCTGTATGTACTGCTTCCAGTCAGACTGGGATGAGTACATAAATATGGCCAAACTACTTTTAAAACTTGTGTTACGTGAATGTTTTCTCCAAAATGTTATTTTAATTAAATGTCATCTTTTTATCTTGGATCTGCTATATAGTACTGATACATTTTATATGGCAGAGCTATAATCACATTTTAAAGATTTTAAGATTGCACCAAGAAAATGTAAGTGCAATGCCGTGAACATTCAAAATATAATAAGTAGGATTACATTCGTATTATTCAATATTATAATAATATACCAGGGAACAGTAGACTATCCCCCAAGCCACACCCTGGTACCAGGCCCTGCTGCTGCCAGCTGTCTGCAGAGGAGAAGTTGGGGACTCCTGGAATAAAAAACAAAGAATTGGCAAAAATCACAAAGTATCAAGTTCTAAAAATTGACATTGAAAGATTCCGGCAAATGGCTATGGTGGTCCAAGTAATTATAGGCACACTGTCTGCCATATTAAAAAAAAAATATTGGGTGGCAGATATACAAACCTCACATTGACAAAAAAAAAACCCATCTGTCAGTTGCAAATGGATACATTGCTTAGCTACATACATATACTGCAAGGATACATTACAACATCCTACATTTTTGGTAACTTGTTGTGTACAAAGGACAACTAAAGAACTGGCAGCTGTGACTTCATATTGTTGTTGCTTAAATGGCTCCTTTGCTAGATGCCCATTCGTAATCCCCTTTGTCTAGAGTTTATAATTGTTTTTATCATATTTACTTTTTCATCTGGATTTTATATACTGTACTTTATTTATTTGATTGTCGTACACAACCTAAAAATGCATTTTGTGAAATGGGAAACTGTAAAATTTGATTAATTACTCTTTATAGCACTATTATAACATCTTTAAGTAGATCACTAAAATGTATATTTTTCAGAGCTTTAAGGACACAGAGAGCACTGAACAAGTTGCAGAACAGCTAAAAAATATCAAGATTGATGAAAACCAACCGAAAAAGACAAAATCTGAAGAAGTTGTTGATGAGGTAAGTTGGGAAGTACCTCAATCAATGTTTTTCAATTTCTGCTAGGTGAATAAATAAAAAAATACCATATACAAATTAGAAAGGACATTAAAGAACAACAATACACCTAGCATAGCCAGGATATGTAAGAGACAAGTTCTTTGGTCTATTGAAAATATTGCTGTAATTATAAAAATATTCTGCAAAATAGGTCAATACTATATAGCTGTTTAAATTTAAGTTCTCTGATAGTTGTGTCTGATTTTGAGCTGGTAGTGGTTCTATTATGCTCATTCGATTTTTTGGAGTTTTGACTTCTGGAATTAGTTGCATTTTCCATATATGTAACAACTTGGTCAACTCAAGCTTGAACACATAATTATTTTAAAATGAAATTTATATGATCAAGCTTAGTGGTATATGTCACAAGCCTCCATACATATTTTTAAGAATAAAGTCTGTTGTAGAAGACATTTCTGGATATGTGTGTGCAAAATGATATAGTTCATAGTTTTACCCTTTTGGGGACCCACTACAAAGCCACTTGCAAAGAATTTTCAGTTCAATAGTGATCTTAACCTTAAATGAGCTATTAATTAGCAGTTTTTCCAGATGCTAAAAAGATTTTGTTGCAAATAAATATCCCCTCCTATAGGAGGGACAGAATTCCTGTAAAATTTGTAAAATGTATACTTCTCTGAGAATGTATGAAAAGACAAGTGGATTGTTTATATCCTTCTAAAGATGTACAGTATAGAACTTTGAACCTCTGTATTTTTAAAATAGCGAAGTTTAGTGTTTTGTTCCTTTCCATTTTCATTGTAGGCTTCCCCAAAATATACCAAGTCAATTCTGAAAAAGGGAGATAAAACCAACTTTCCAAAAAAGGGTGATATTGTTCATTGCTGGTATACAGGCAAGCTGCAAGATGGAACCATTTTTGACACTAATATTCAGTCAAGTAAGTGCTTAGACAGCTCTTTAAAAAAAAAAAAAGCTGGCAAAGTTTTTAAAGATTCAAGTCCTCATTGAAGGCAGGGTGATGGAACTGCAGTGTCTCTCAAACAGTAAATTGGAGCCGAGTAAGACTGTAAACATTCTACATTTTGCATTTGTTCAAGCCATCTTGGAAAAAAGATGGAACTTTTTTAAAAAAGATTTTTCTTCCAATTTTATTATTTTTTATAAGTATAATTCAAACACACCTGATATTCTCTCCTCCTATTTTCACAACAGCAACCCTGTGAGGGGAGTTGGGCTAAGAAAGAGTGGTCCAAAATCGGCTTTCATACCTAATGTAGTATTAAAACTGAGTTTCCTGATTTTTAGCCTGGTGCCTTAACAATCTACAGCAGGTTTTAGACTTTACTAGAATTCTTGTGAATCAAGTCTGGTCTTCCCTACGGTGTATTTTGTACCCAGAAAGAAAGGAGAAAGACGCAAATAACTCTTGTTAAGATTTGAAATTGGTAAGCATTCCGTTAATCTGACAGTTTGCAACCAAATCTATCTTTCAGGTTCAAAGAAAAAAAAAGCATCTAAACCACTGAGCTTCAAAGTTGGTGTTGGAAAAGTGATTCGAGGTGTAAGTGTGCTAATGTGGGTGACTGAGTGTATCAGGTTCTCATACCCATTCATTATTAGAAAATAGTTTTGGGTCTGCAGCTGTTCAGCCATCTGTCTGTTTCTTTCAGTAAGAGGAGGCATTGGTATATGTGATCTCATGAGCCCTTTATTCTGCCTGGAATGAGAACACCATGGGAAGTCTGCCCATATGTTTCCTGCAGATCTTGGACCAGTGTCCAACTGTCATCATTAGAGGTTTTGGGAAGAGGGCTGTGTTATCATACATACATCACATGCATGATGTATATCATATGTTTGCAGATGTCACTTCTGATGCTTTCCTTAGTTCTACCGATAGTTTTGGGTTGTAGGAAGATTGTTTACTAATTCTGCATCTCTACCAAGGCAGAAGACTGCAATCTTCAGGTTTGTAGATCTGTATTCGTGACCTGTGATATTGCAGTCTCTGGGTCCAATTAATCGAGTCCAATCTACTTAATTTTCAGATGAATTTTGTAGGCCTGATGAAAGTATCTTGTACTATTTCTAAATAATGCCTAGCATGTGTTGTGTGGAAATGTTAACGTAAAGGCTTCAGCAGAAGAGAATGAAAAAGAAAGGCTTTTTATCTGACCTTATTGATACTGTAACCAGAGTACGTTTTTCTTTTCTATTTTTCAGTGGGATGAAGCCTTACTGACAATGAGCAAAGGAGAAAAGGCTAATTTGGAAATTGAGTCAGAATGGGCTTATGGGAAGAAAGGACAACCTGATGCCAAGTATCCTGCTGACATTTATCATTATGTAGATTGCAAAAACCATTTTTCCTATACAGTGTTGCAGTTTCCTATGCAGTGTTGTAATTGACAGATACATCAGTGGGGTGGATCTTCATTGACAGATCCCTCATTGTCAAAGAACTGGAAAGATTTCTCAAGGGCGGGGAGGTAAGGAGGTGGGACCGAATAAGGCAAAGTTCAAATGGTAATCCTCAGTACACTCACAGCAGAAAGGGGGAAAATGACGTCTGATTTAATAAGTCAAGGACTACCTGTTCTTGGTAGCCAAAGCCTCCACCTGAGTTTTAAATTGAACAAGAATAACTTGTGAAAAGTCATGCAATTTAGAAAAAATTACACCAATCTTTAAGTATAGATATATTTGCAACACAATCTACTATATGAGAATTTCCTTAACTTCTATTTCAGGATCCCGCCCAATGCAAAACTTTTCTTTGAAATTGAACTGGTAGATATTGAATGATGTATTGTCTCCTCTTCAGTCTTGAATATTTGTGAAGACGCAGTACTTCCGATTTCAGGGAAATGCAAATGTGGCCTTTTATCTGATAGATGGAGGAGTCAAAAGACTCTTACTGCAATTACAGTACAAATGTCTGTATTACTAAAAACTATACGTGGCTTTGACTGATGTTTTGTAGCAAGGACTTGCAAAAAATAACTCTTAATTTATTAAGCACTTTGTGCCGTCTATGGAAATGCATTTTAAGATCAGGGTTCCAGATTTGCTGGGTTATGATTTCTCTCCCTTTCAGCCCAAATTACCACATTTTGCTAATCTACTTTAGTCTATCTGATTACACAAAGAATGGGAAATTATATGTTTAAATCAATTATCTTAATGTTGCAGCTGTACATATCAGAAAAGCAAGGAGTCGGGTGGTTATTCAGCTAGAGCATACATACCCAGTCAGATGTACACCATGTTGTATTTCAACAAGGATGTTCTTATTTTGAAAGCAGATTAACATAAGAAAAGTACAATTAAGAATTTTTGGACCAAATATGCATCTTGGCTTTTGCATCGCATAGTAGTAATACAACTGCCCTATATGCAAAGTTTCAAAATCAATGCTTTAGGGAAACCTGGAACTGAATAGCAGTACAGGTGAAACCATCAGAAAGAAGCCATGTTCCAAAATAAATTTGATACACAGACCCCTAAGGAAAAGCTACTGTTCATAAAAATTACACAATTTGATTTTATTACAAAAAGGCATTTTAAACAAAAAACTAAACTTACACATGAAAATTCCAATACAAAATCCATCCTAAGACAGAGCATGGTTCTAGTAACACACTTCATTTTAGTCATTCAAAGAGATATACCCTATACATTATGCATCCTCATCTGTTAACATTTTTTCTAAAAGCTTGCAGCTTTTGGGTGCTGCAATTGTAAACTGGTTAAAAAAACCAAACAGATGCAGGCAAAGGGATGTGGGACTTTGAAAATATTCAAGCACATTTTACTGCAGAAGAAAAGGAAAGTATTATCTCCTGGCTTGGGTAATGTCCGAAATTGGTGGGATAAATTTTGGTATTAATATATGTTAATTGTTGCAAATTAACTTTCCCAATGAATCATCAACACTACTTCATATAATCATTTGATAATTTTCCTATTGAGAAAGTTAATAGCTCAGTAGACTTGAGTACAGCAAGATACCAATATGAGTTTGTCACAAGAAAAATGTGAAAATCAACTCATCATACATGCAAAAAAGACAAGAATCACATGACAGTTTGTTCACATCCCTATTTCTTTCTCTTTTACAAAAGAAAAGCCTTAAGAAAACATTGTGAAACTTCGTTTGTTGTTAAATTGCTCTGCTCAGGTTGAAGATGACTGATAATATTGTCCATAATTCCATGCATTTGAGTAGTTGTACTAAAAGAGAAAAAACAGAGAAAATTAATACCCTCTATAGTTAATGCTGTAAACTCCAGTAATACCCAGTATGAAGCAGCTAACAATTAAAATAACTTGGAAACTAAAATTCTCAAGGTGTAAAATTTACAGATAGCCCAAGGTAATTTGAGATTTGATAACTCAGTTGATAAAGCTGAGGTCATATGACGGCAGTTCCAGTTGCCATTGTTATGTGAATCACGCAGTCACAGCATCCCAGGATTCCCATTTGTGACCTGCTGTTTTCCCACTGAGTTTGTTGGAAACTGGCAGTGAAGATTGCAGATGACAATCACATGACCTTGGGATGCTGCAGCCGTGGTAACTGCATGCTAGTTGTCAAGTATCCAAAGTGCAACCAGAAGGAATGGTTTTAAGTCCCCTCATTCAGAATTGTTGCTACTTTGAAAGGCTGCTGAATGACTGCTGAACAAGGACTACCACTACAACTGGGCTCTAAATCTCCAATTATTGCTAATAATAATAATTATTATAATATAATTATTCATAAGGATATATATTAATAAGGATATATGTGTTATATAATAAATGTTATTAATATAATATTAATATAATTATTCATAAGGAAGGCTGAGCGTCAAAGAATTGAGGCTTTTAAACTCTGGTGCTGGAGAAGACTCTTGCGAGTCCCTTGGACTGCAAGGCGAAC